>CAUYSK010020992.1:0-63148 GCA_963575035.1 Avahi laniger
CATTAATCAAATAATGTAAATTAAATTATTATGCTCCTTTATGATTGCCAATTCTGATAAACCATTCCATTCCAGCCTGACTGTTGGCACACCTATGAAATCAAAGCTTCCTCACTTCATCATAATGAATATAAGACATAAGGAGTTCCACCAGTCATGCGCGGGTGTTGCAGCAGCAGGTAGCTGAGGTGAGGCAGTGACCTTGACTTGCAAGGGGTGGACAATGCAGAAGGAAGCACAGGTTGCGTATTGTAGGAAGATCAACCTGTCTTTGCTGTAGCAGATCTTTATGCGATTTAGATTAGGTTAAAGATTTGAAGTTCAGGCCATAGTAAGCTTAGAATGCAGAGTCCTCAATTTCTATCTAGAAGGCACTTTAGAGATACAATAGTTTAAACTACCCAACGTGTGGTCAAGGTTGGGCAGCATAAGTATAGCCTGGATGGAGCTGGTTAGAAATGCGGAATGACAGGCCTTGCCCCGGACTCCTGAGTCGGAGTCTGCAGGTAACAAAATTTTCAGGGGATTGGAAGGCACATTAACGTTTTAGATGCACTGGTCTAACCCATTCCTCTTGTTTTATAGATGACCAAGCTAAGTCACGGCAAGTCTACATGGCCTGTTCAAGAGATACACCTACCTCATACTCTGGCTCTTAAACCTGTGATTTGAGTAGCAGTGAGTTGAGAGCTTGGTCCTCAGATTGAAACTGGGTCCTCCTAAGGAAATGTGGAATAGTGACATCAAGCAATGCTTATTCAGGGAGTCAGTCCTCAAACTTGGTTAAATGAAAATTTCTACACTATTCGCACAAATGAGTTAGTTCTCACCACAATGCCACAACTCTCCTTATTGCAGGTAGAATACTTGAAAATGGACACTATTAAAATGACAGGAAAAAGGAATGCAGTTTTGCATGTGGGAATAGGGCTCAGTGTTAAGGTGGGGTCTGCCTCAGGGCCTTTTCTCTTGCTGTTCTCTCTGCTGGGATGCTGTACCTCTGAATCTTCACATGGCTCCCTCTTACCATCCAGCTCCTACCCTCAGCGAAGCTTTTCTTGGCCACTCTGTCCAGAGCCAACTTCTCTCCCTATCCCATCCCCC
The DNA here is from genome assembly GCA_963575035.1 of Avahi laniger. NCBI lineage: Eukaryota > Metazoa > Chordata > Mammalia > Primates > Indriidae > Avahi > Avahi laniger. The sequence goes on from CAUYSK010020992.1 coordinate 1,105, forward strand.
TCAGTCACTCTCTATCCCCATGATCTTGTTTTGTTTTATTTACAGCAATTATAAAAGGGAATTATTTAGTTTAACACTTTGTTGTCTGTCTTTCCTCCCAAAGCACGTATGTTTGATTAGAGCAGAGATCTTGCCTCTCTTATACACTGCTACATCCCTGCTGACCAAAAACAATGCTTGACATGTGGTAGGTGCTCAATAATTGTTTGCCAAATGAATGAATAAGTCATTTAGAATAAAGTTTGCTATGTTCATGGCTAGGATAATCATAAATAAGAGCTAACATTTATTGACTATTACAATGTGCAGGACACAGTGCTATATGCTTTAAGCACATTATCTTATTTAATTTTAATTTTTTATTAGGAACATTTTTAAAAAACAGCAATGATCTGACCGGGGAGGTCACTATACCTCATCCTGTGCTTTGGGCCCCTTGCCAGTTTTCCTTTGAGTGCGTGAATAGGGACAACCAGACTTAGAGGGACAGCTTGGAATGAAATGTCCTGGTATACTTTCCAAAGTGATGACAGAAAAATACTAACTCTGGCCCATGACCCTTTATGTGACCCGTAAAACCATTTGTAATAGAAAATAACTTGTGCATAGAGGAATGTGATGCCAACCAGAGGACAATCCTTGGTCTTCTCATTTTTCACCAAAGAAACAAAGCAAATAGACCAATTTTGGCCTCAGTCATCAAGCGCATTTTATGATGCCCACAGAGAGATGAAGGGCAATGAAATTGCCCTCGCAGTGGCAACTCGGTACTTCTGTTCATTTTTTCTTTCTCCAATTTAAAATTTCCCAAAGTGCTCGGTCTCTGTGCCGCCCTCTACCTTGGTGTCCGCCAGCTCCATACATCCGCACCAAACAGCTGCCGCCACTGGCTCAGTCGGCCTGGGCCCACCAACCCTTCGGGAAGTCAGCCAGAAAGACACGTCGGTAACCAGAAGCAGGAGGATGGGGAACAACTTGAGTAAACGCATTTCATTCCAGACAAGAGCTTCTTAAAAAGCTGTTTAACATTTAAAGTTCTATTATTATTTTTGGCAGCATATTGAGTCCATGTCTCTTTTTCTGGCTACTTTTCTAGTACTTTATGTATCTGGAAGTGAGATTTGCAACTGATTTCAGTAACACTGCGGAAAATTTTCCAGTGTAATCATAGGAGGTATTTAAATGTTATTTTGTATACGTATCAAATAACAAGCATAACTTAAAATGACTATATAAAATGGCATATAATATCATTTATGTTTATATGTCATGGACGTAGAAAATGCCTTAAGCATTGGTCATTGCAGAATTTGTTGTATAGTAAAAAGATTAAATCTAATAATAATTACCCATAGATCCCATATTGATTACTCAATGCAAAAAAGTAGATGTGTAAACAAGACCGTGGGTGGTCCCTTTCATCACCTGGTCAGTGGTGAGGCCTGGTGTCTTTATCTGAATAAACTTTTTATTATGGAACATTGCAAATACACACAAAAGTAGAGAGCCTGTGTGCCCATCATCCAGCTATTCATATATCAACCCTGAGTATTGATGTGAGAGGACGGGCTGATAGTGTGTGGGACTCGTGGCTGCTGGAAGGCAAAACAATTGTCTGCCACGGCTGGGGGGGCTCTGTAACCGGTTGTCCATATTAACTGTTTGGAGCTGTAGGTAAAATAGGTAGCTCACAGGCTTAACCCCAACTTCTGCTTTAAGACCTCAGGCAAAAAATAAATTCAAATTGATACACATTTATTTATCTATCATGAGCCCATGATTGTCCTAGATATTGTGATGGATATAGTTATTAAAATATTGGAATGGTGGATAATTTCTATTTTCCCATTTAGATATAGCCTTCCTATCACGCCACCCTGACCAGCATCCCGGGAGGCTGATCTGTCTGTACTCGATCCCAAGTCCCCCGCCCTCTGGCTTCTGTTGGGTTGTGCCAAGGGCTAGCAGGGAGAGGGACACCACAGGAAGAGGGAGAGTAGAGAACTAAGCAGAGAGGGTGCACACAGGCTCATATAGCATGTGAGACAGTGCTGCAGGGCCTATCCAGCCAAGGAGTTCTAGTTGATTCAAAAAGCAATAGGACGCTATGACTAATAACTAGGATAACCGCAATCAAAACCACAATGAGATATCACTTCACACACACTAGGATAGCTATGATTGAAAAAAAGAAAATAACAAGTGTTAGCAAGGATGTGGAGAAATTGGAACGCTTGTGCTTTGCTGGTGTAAATATAAAATGGTACAGCCACTGTGGAAAACAGTATGACAGGTAGTTTCCCAAAAAATTAAATATAGAATTACCATATAATTCAGCAATTCCTCTACTTGGATGTATAACCAAAAGAATTGAAAGCAAGAGCTCCAATAGATATTTGTGTACCAACATTCATAGAAGTGTTATTCACCATAGCCAAAAGGTGGGACAACACAGAAGTCCATTAGCAAATGAACGGGTAAATAAAATGTGGTATTTACATACAATGAAATATTATTCAGCCTTAAAAATGGATACAGTTCTGATACATGCTATAACATGCATGAACCTTGAAGACATTATGTATGATAAGTGAAATAAGCAAGACACAGAGGGACAAATATTGTATGATTCCACTTGTATCAGGTACCTAGAGTAGTCAAATTCGAAGATGCAGAAAGTATATTGATTATAGGTTACCAAGGGCAGAGGAGGGAGAAATGGAGAGTTACCTTTTAACTGATACGGAGTTTCAGTTTGGGGAAATGAAATAGTTCTCAAGGTAATTGGTGGTGATGGTTGTACAACTATAGGAATGTACTTAATGCCACTGACCTGCACACCTGAAAACGGTTAAAATGGCAAATTTTACGTAATGTGTGTTTTACCACCAGAACAAAAAAAGTAATAGGTAGACTTTGCATCTTCACCCTCAAGCAAAGTCTTGAAAATTTGATTGGAGAAGTAATATAGCCACAGTGTATGCTTCCTGCCCCTCACCCCCAACCTGCCCAGTAAATTACTTATCTTGTTACAAAAAAAAAAAAACAAACCCAAAAAACAAAAACAGAATTAAAAAAATTAGAATCTTTGTAGACATGGTCTAAGGAGGTAAGCAAGACCCAGGAAGTAGGCAACATGGAGACCTCATTTATTCCTTATTGCAGCTCTGTTCATTGTTATTCCCACATGGAAAAACTGGAGCTGAGAAGGATTAACTAACATGAGGAGCTGTTATTAGTTGGCAGACCAAAATTGAATCTAATACCAGAGCTCTTGGGTTCTGTCAGAGTTGCCAAAAGCAGGCAATTATATATACGAATTTTCCAAAAGACATGATCAGTTCTAGTTCCTTGCATTGTTTTTAGGACAGGAATGAGAATGAAGTATTGTGCCAAGACATAAGTCCAACTACACTATTGATTTCTTGTTTATATTTCTTGTTTGCTGTATAATTTTTTTAAAGGTTTTCATATCGTGACCATTTCAATTCACTGATTCTCATAGAACCCTGGGAGGTAGGTGAAATAGATGGATTTAAACCCATTTTACAGATGAGTAAATTGAGACACAAAGGGACCCTGACTTGTCAAAGGTCCCACAGTTAATTTGCTGATGGGTGAACAGGGGCTATATCCCAGGATCCTTGTCTCTGGGCTGCTGGTATCCACAACAGCAGAGGTAGCTCTATAGTGGTTCTTAGATATGATTACAACACTGACCTAGGCTGAGCACCATTGCATGCTAGTATCTCACATGCACACACTGTAGTTGAAAACAAGTTTTTAAGAAAAAACACAAACTCAAAATTGGAAATATAGTCTTCATTAACAATTATTTTCTGAAAATTGGGGAAATACCATCATTAGTTGAATTTTAGAATTTTAAAAGTTCAGACATAAAGATTAAAGTATTACTGCTTTTTGCTTCTGTAATCTCTCCTTTGCCAGCCAGCATTTCTGTGAGTCAGGGACACTTAAAAGGAAAATCTAACCCTTTTGAAAAGCAAATCCACCCAAGAGATTAATATCTATTAGGAGCCAAGTGCATCTTTTTTCACAGTTGATCCTAACTGCCTTTTTATTTCCACTTCCCGAACACAAATGTCTAATGCACACCAACAGAATCTTGTCTTCTAACTTTAATCCTTCAGTCAGCAAATACTTAGTGAGCACTTAAACATATGCAAGCACTGTTCTGGTCTCTTGGGATATATGTTAGTGAAGAAACAGATAAGAATCCCTGTCCTCTAGAAGCTTACATTCTAGCCACTTTGAAGGTAATTTACTATTCAGATATCAATAGCATTAAATGCATTGATTTCTAAGGAAAGTAGAGTCCATCACAGTAGTCTGATACAGTGCTGGTTTCTTATCACAGCCTTTCAATTACCACATCTGCTGGCAAATAATCAGAATCAGGAACATTAAAAGGAAATATTCCTATAAACTCAACACGTGCTTTGAATTCTCCTGACATTTGGGATCAGACAGCTGAGAGCCTGACCAAAGTTCTCAGATAGCAGACCTTAAGCAAATTATTTTTCTGTAGTGGGGGGCAAAGGATTAAGGTCAAATCAGAGTCAGAGAAGAGCCTCCTTCATAGCAGTCAATACTAAAGAAATCTTTCCTTCCCTTCCCTACTCTAAGCAGTATACTAACTATCCATTGCTTGTGAATTTCTGACATATATTTTGTTTTTCTGCACAGAGCTCAGAAATGATAGACAAAGGGTTCTGGGTGGAAATAAGGCAGAATTGAGTGAGAGGAAGGGATGATAGAGTAGTTTAGTGGCTTATATCCTAAGAAATGTCAAGAGGCACAAAACTAAAAACATTTCTTTGTCTCTCATATTGCCTCCCAATGTAGCCTGATCCTTTTGAAATGTAATGCAGGTTTGAAACTTCCAAGAGACTATTTACAATTCAAGGGAACCCAAAATCTGAAAGTGTTAGGTGATGGGGGAGTAGTGTTGTTTATTTCTTTTAGAAAAAGTCTTAAAGTATAGATATAAATGAATTCAGCAAGTACATTTTTAAAAAAACAAACATGAAAAATGTTGAGCTCATATACTTATAACTTTAAGTTCATGAGAACTCTGACTAATAAATTAGGGTTTTATGTGTTCCTTTGATTAAAATTGTTATTTTGAGAGACTTGTGCATTCTATGTATTTTTTAATTTAAAAAATTCAGCATATTTGGTGGGTAGTTTGTTCACAATGCTGTTTGGCGTTTCCCTTATCCCCATGATTTAAGTTCTAAAAAATTTACTGTTCTTCAGGCTATCATGAGGAGTTATAATTTTCTTGGTTTTCTTAGAAATGACATTTGCCATTTTGTGACTTTTGAATGTGGGTGGGAAGATGACAAATAGCTGAACAAACATCATTAGGAACTATCAGAGAAGTTGCGTTAAACTGCGGAACGTGTCTTGGGGATGGGTGCAGGAAGATTTCTTACTAGAGCAACTGCTGAGCAGAAAGTCCTGGCTGGCAGGTGAAGTGCTTAAAAAGTGTTTCTACTCTGCAGTAGGAGTGAAGGGACTGCCCTTGCTTAAGGTTTTAAAAAAAAAAAGGTACCTAATTAGGATTAACAAAATAGCGACCTCCTGGGTGAAAATCTTACTGTAACTGTTTATCCTAAAAATTCTATTTTTAAATGAATTTTATTATGTTTCATGCTTTCCTCATTGATGAAGACTCTTCCTAATCCTGATGGGCACTTCAATTTAATTAGTGTACAATCTCTTTAGCTATAAACTAGACCTATAGCCTTTCCCAGATTAAATTTTAGAGAGAGGTTTTCTTAGCCCTGTTAATTTAAAATTGGAAAGATTGTTAGTCTCTCTGCAGTGCTGAGATGTGTGTGGATAGAAGTCATATTCATAAAGAGGCAGTGGAGAGGTGGCCTGAGTTATCTTATTCTGACAGCTTGATTTGTGTGTGTGTGGTTTTTCATGAGGGGACATTGTCCAGATAAAAAAAGTCAGCCATGAGCTGTTAACTATTAATACAAGCCCTCCATTCTATTTATAAGTTTAAGAAACAGAGTTGAAGGAGGTATTGATTAGATGCAAAAGGGGTGAATTATGGGCCATCAAGATCCCTCCTTTAATTAGCAGAATTACCAAAGGGCCTATCTGGACCCCCAGGGGCGACTTAGGGGACAATTGTATCCTTGTGCTCAGTCCCTTGCTACCTTCCTCTGCAGAGCCTCGACGCTCTGGGCCAGTAAATAAAATTGCTCCTCATGCCCTGCAGTAGATCAGCCCTCTTTTTAATTCACCACTGCCCCTTCTCAAGGTACTCCCCTAATTATAAATCAGGAATGCCCTAAAATGCGGGGGGAGAGGGAGGGAGAACAAATAGCATAATTTGAATTGTACATTAGGTACATCACAAAAACTTTCTGGATCTCTATTAGGAGCCTGACAACATTAACATCGTGAAAATTCAAACATTACTGTAAATGCATATGCAAATCCCTAGTTTTAGTCTACCAATTATCACCTACTCTCCCATTGGAAAAGCATCAAATGTCAAAAGACATAGTTCTTTGAAAAAGCAGCATGAAAAGGCATGAGTCCTCACGAGAGCTGAGATTAAAAGCTTTGGTCAGGACACTTTACGATATTCTGTGGGAATAATAATTGGTTGAAGTGGAGTACCCTTCCCTTGAGTCTAACACAAAATCGTTGAATCCCCTTTACTCGGCTAATTGTTGAGATTTCCTGCTCCTCTTCCCCCACCCCCAACCCTCAAAAGCTCACAGGAGCATCGGGGTTGGAAATGCTATGAACCAAACACACCCTCTTGACAGAGCACGTGGTACAGGAAGAAGAGAGCACGGAGGTCCTGTTAGGTCTTCCTGACAACAAGGGCCTGGTGGTACTGATTCAGCCGCTGTTCAGGGACTAACACTGTCCTGGCTCTTTCTTGCCTTTTTAGAGACAGGCCCACTCTAATCTCCATCTTCTGAGAAACCCCAAACCCTGTCTGCCCTCACTGAGAACCCCATATAGACTACATACGGTTGGGAATGGTTGGCCACACATTAGCTTGTAGGGATATGTTGGTGGGGGTGAGCTTTGTGCTATGGATTGAGTAATATAATTGATTCACCTCTGTACACCTGAGAGTCAAAGATAAAGAACTTTATGGCCGGGCATAATAGCTCATGGGCAATAGAGGGAGACCCTGTCTCTGAAAAAAGAAAAAAAAAAGATAAAAGAACTTTGTGATTCCTGTAGTGGGAGTGAGGAGGGATTCCTGAGCACAGAGAGGGGAAATGGAACCCACTTAGGTCATGCTTCCTCCTCCATGCTACTCTCTACCATGCTTTCCAGTGAAGTCTGGAGAGGGGGCTTACCATGTGACTGGGGTCAGCAAACTTCTTCTATAGAAGACTATATAGGAAATATGCTAGGCTGTGCAGGCCAGATGGTCTCGGTCACAACTACTCAACTGTGTTGTGGTAATGCGAAAACAGCCATAGATAATCCATAAACAAATGAATGTGGCTGTGTTCTAATAAAATTTTATTAAAAAAAAAAAACAAGCAGTAGGCTATATTGTCCTGTGAGCTGTAATTTGCTGACCCCTATCCTAGGGAGCTGGTCCTGATCAAATGGCTTGGCTTCCCCTCTTACAGAAGGTCCAGAGACAGCCTCTCAGATGATTCTCTCATCCAAAAATATGACATATGAGGACAAACGCAAAGGCACCAGGCTTATTTAAATTCAGAGTAAGAATGCCCAAGGTCTACAGGGACTTCCATGGTGATAGAATCTCAGACACTCTAAGCATTCACTGCTGGGATAAATAACCCCTGGGCAGGGTTCACATCGTTTTTCATTTGATCAAGTCAAGAGCATGTTTCATGAGCAAATGCAAATGCTCAAGAGCTTTTCAGAGTTTGTAGCAAGTGGCATGAATTTACATTCCTGGTCTCCCAGTAGAACTGTGTAAAGGGCTCCCTCTCTGCCTTTCTCAGACACCCTAGTTAGGTCCTGGGAGCTTCCTTCCAAGAACCACCCTGCTAAACAGGAGGCTGCCCAGGAAATAGCTAAACCCATGATCCCTGCCACTCATATTAAGGGAACTTGAGACAAAAGTATAAAGCCTTCAAAACTGTAATTTCTAGATGAATAAGCCAATCAAGCCCTGTAGATTCAAGTACAATGATCATCAGTGTGATTTTCAGATACTAGTAGGAGAAGGTAAACAAAATCAAGTGCCTGGACTGCTCCCTGTCCTGGCCCCGTTCACTTCCAGTTGCCAATTACCATCTCTTGAGCACCTGCCCCCGGCCCCCACCCATGTTGTCGTCCAGCAAGCATCTCGGCCTCTCTCTCATTACGGAGTCCCCGGCTGTTTCCCAGCAGAGGGACGGCTTCCTGCAGCACAGAAATGATAGCTTGTATCTTGATGTGGTTGACATCTTAATTCCGTCCCCTAACAATGTGCTGTTCAAGACAATCCATTTGTTCCAGGTTAAGTTTCCCAAGGCATCCCTCCTCTGCATTTTACCAAGTCTATAGTTACTGCTATAGCTCCTATGCTTTACTGTCCTGACAAGAGGCTGCAAGGCAGAACAGGACCCTTTTTAAGCCTATATAAATTAGAGTCAGCCATAAAATTTACCCACTGAATTACCCAGGAGTCCCCGGGTTAAGAGAGCGGTGAGGAGGATCATTAGCTAAGCATGCATGTCTGTTGGGCCCCATCAAGATTTCAACCCCAGGTTCTGTACATCCTGATGATGACAGGAAGGGAGTTTTTCAAGGAGACTTACAGAGAAAAATTAATAAAGTCTCCATGGCCTATTATTCCTATGTCTGGCTATAAATCCAGAATATTGAAATATTGAAACTTGTTCACGAATGAAGTATATTTTGTTAATTTCTCTCTAAGTCATAGGAAATTGTCCTCAGTAGGGTTAACTTATACCTGGTTTGGAAGTTTATTGTTAAGTGTGTGTGCTGAAATGTTAATTTGACTGCCTACATCCCTATAAATAAATGCTACCTCAATAATTCAAAACGATGCTAAAAAATGTTCATCTTGACTCACCCACATGAAGTTTTGGATGCCCAATAACAGCTACGACATTTGCATTTTCTGCATTTTGCTGGGACAAAGAGGAAAGACTAACTTATAACTAACTGCTGAGTGTCCTTTTTCTTCTCTCTCTCTCTCTCTCTCTCTCTCTCTCTGCCCAGGTCAACTGCCACTCTTATTTTATCAATTATACAACTCTTCTTCCACTTCCCATATCTGGACCTTCCAGGCTAATCTCACATGTACCCTCTTCACCTTCACAAATCTGCATTTCCCTGGAGGAGGAAAAACAAATATTCCTTCCCCTTTCCATGCACAAAGGTGACAGTGAGCTCAGGAGAGAGGCAGAAAGACACAGAATCCCTTCCAGGCCTGGTGAACACTCTGGACATTAAAGAGGTGATAAGCTGACTTCTAATTAATAATAATATAAAGAGCTAACATTATTTACGGCTTACTACATGTCAGGCACTGTGCTAAGCACTTCATGTATATTTTACCCTCACAACAACCCAGTACAAGAGGTACTGATTGAATACTTCTTTTAGATGGGGAAACTGAGGTATAGATAAGTTAAGTGACTTGCTCAGGACACGCAGATAACAGTAGCAGTGGAATTTGGAACCAGGAAGCCTGGCCCCTGCTTTTAGCCTCTATACTACCGCAGAAAAAGAAATGGAGGAAATATCATCCACGGTCTGGCTCTTGTTGGTTATGCAGCTTCTCCAGAGATACCAGTCTCCACCGTCCCATGTAGGATTTACTCAGGGCAAATTTAAAATGCCCAGTGGATTAATCTGGCAGCCAGCACCTTATCACCCTCCTCCCCTGGTCTTGCAGTCAGCCCCCATCTGTTCAGGTAATGTAAACTCAGGTTATTATTAGCTGAGAAATAATTATGAATATATATAATCCATGTATGTAAATATTAGAAGTATTACTGTAATGCTTTTTTTCTTTCTATAATTGTGTCTAAAGTGTTATCATGTAGGGGAGATTTGATGTCTACAGCCTAATCTCTTAAACAAAATTGGGTTTTGTTTGTTTGGATTAAATGTGCCTGTGGCATAAATCCTTAGTTTAATAGAGACTAGATATATTTTTGAATTTTTAGAAAGGGGAATGTTTGTGCCTGGTTTGCAATAAAGATGCCACCGACACCTTTGTCAATGGCATGCTTTTCTTGACTATTTTCCTGGTGTCTGCTGGGAGCAATGATACATGTATGAAATGGCCTGGCTGAGCTGGTGTTGCAGAACTGCTTTTGAAACAGTGCAAAATTAACTGTTCTATATATGCCCCAAACAGAAGACCTTGGCTTCTTTGGCATTTTTCTCTAATGGAGGTAATTATCCAAAGATAAACTACACACATGGACAAAACCCTGAAACAATAGCAGCAGTGAGAGTCAACCTCTATTTAGAGCTTTCGATGGGGCAGGTGCTGCTCGGCAATTTACACAGATTAAGTGGTCCCTGTAGAGTCAGTACACTATCGTGCCCACTTAGGTGAGAACAGTGAGATATGGAAAGGTGAGTCACCTGGCTGGTAAAATAATAGAGCCAAGATTTAAACACAGAACCATTCACAGTTTAGTCCTCTGACTCACTATAGTGCTCAGTGAAGTGACCAAGTCCCAGGATCTGCAGCGACCTGGTGGGCAACTTAAGAGAGGAGGCAGTGGGTGCAAGACAGCAGGGAGTGGTAGGGCTGTAGCAATGGAGAGAGCATAACCTAGTAGGAGAGGAGCTGCCCCTCACACTGGGCAGGTATGGAGGCCCAGGGTGGCCAGATCTTCTGATTGCCCATAACAGCCCCAAATCTGGAGTCCAATGAGAAATCTCCCAATTGTTTAAATGTTGGCCCCTAATTTTATAAAAGCCTTATGCATGTCAACAGCACACATCTGCAGCTCGTGCTGAGCCCACGCGCTGCTGTCTTCCACTTCTACTATACCGGCTCCCATCCCACGGCGTCCCAGAGGCAATGCACTGACTCTCACATGTGACCTTCTGTGTGCAAGCGCTCCTGGATTCTGACCTCTCATTCTCTGATTCAACTTCATGAGCACGTGCTGCTGATGCAGAGGGAGTGGGTGAACCTGTCCATCGCAATGCCCCATATTGCAGTTTGCTCAGGTGCCAATGGCCTCTTCGAGCTTTCCTGCATTCTCTCTGCGGGGACCAATATTTGCTTTGAGTGAGTTCTCACGATGATCTGTACTGCACTTGGTTGTATTATATCTCCCTCTCACCTAGCACATTTCTACTTTCTCCCTATTACATAGTCAGCATCTTGGGGACAGACTCAAAGTCTTATTAATTACCCCACTCTTTCCACCTTCTTCCAAGGCTGAGGTGAAGCTTGTCCGTATGTTAGTTAGACAAGTTCAGTTGTTTAATGAAGATCTAAAATCCAGTTACTTTGCCTCTCTAAACCTCAGTTTTCTCATCTGTTAAATGTTAATTCTCTAACTATAGGAATCACTTAATAGATGTAGATTGCTTAGCACAGCACCTGAGGCATCAGAGACACTCAATAGAGGTAAGTTCTTACTGTTATTGTAACTTTCACGAATCACACATGGGATTAATAGAGCAGAGCCAAGACTTACTAAACACCAGGGGGCCTATTACAGGTGGTCTTCACATCACAGATTGGGGTCTTATGAACTCATAAAAGTCTCTTTCAACTTAAGACAACAGCTAGAGTACCAAACATACTTTTACTGTCAACAACTGCAATTAGTTATTTAAACCTAGTTAACACGTATTTTCCTTCATAACAGAACTATGCACAAATCTAAATGATGAACGTGCTAACTACTCTCTGTTATGGACTGAACTGTGTCCTCCCCCAAATACCTATTTTGAAGTCCTAATCCCCAATATCCCTGACTGTGATCATATTTGGAGACAGAGCCTTTAAAGAGGAAATAAGGTTAAATGAGGTCATGCGGGCGGGCCCTAATCCAATCAGACAGATATCTGTAAAAGAAGAAGAAATTTGGGCATATTATACATAAAGACACCAGAGACAAGGCCATACGAGGACATGGTGAGAAGGTGGCCATCGGCAAGCCGAGGAGAGTGGCCTTGGGAGAAAACAAATCTGCCAACATCTTGATCTTGGACTTCTGGTGTCCAGAACTATGGCTTAAGCCAACCAGTCTGTGACATTGTGTTATGGCAACCTAGCAAAAGTAAGGAGGAAAAAATCCTTTTCTTTCTACCTTTCTAAGCGCTTGGCTGAGCCCCCTATAACAAAAGACAGAGTAATAAGGAAAAACATAGAAATGTATTTAAGTTTTTGAAACAAGAGCCCTCATAAAGAAATGAAGAACCCTCCCGCCCCCTCCCCACCCCGCCAAGGAGCTAGAGTTGAATGTCTATATCCCGAATTGGACAGAGAGGAGTAAATTATGAGACTGTGACCAGGCGAAGGGGCTTAGGCTAGGGCAGTTAATCACGGAGAAGTGACTGGGAAGACAACGGCTGGTTTAACAAGGTTTCTTTGTACAGATTTCTCTCAGCTTTAACTTTGTGTCCTTGCTGATAAGAATGTTACATTCCTCCTGGTATGAGGAGGACATTTTCCATATGCGAGTTTTATCTCCTGCTTTCAGAAAGAAAGAAAGAAAGGGCGGATCAGAGCACGCTTCTGGCACCTGCTGGTTTTTGAAGTGCCTTTAGCTCAAAATAATCCTTATGCCCAGGTGGCACATTTTGGGGGGGCACATTCTGCCATCCCTCACAAATGAACACGCCTTTCCTCCTTTGGACCTTGGCCTTTTCCGTCATGCAAATTCAGAACACTGGATGTGAATATCTGCCTGAAGTAAATGAGTGAAAAATGTATTTCAGGTGAAAGAGCACATTTGCCTGAAACTCTGTCTCTTGGTCTAACATCCAGGGGGTTTTCCAAGGAAGACTCATGTGTCAGATCCTGTCCGTGTCCTCTCCATGTCCCCTGGGCCCAACTCCTGTAGCACACACCAGCCAGACTTTAGACTGCCAGCATCACACCTCCGTGTGTGGAAGGTTTTCTCCTGGTGGCCGAAACCTACTCTGTCAGTGCTCAGGGCAGCCTGGCCACGCAGATAATTGATGCCCAGGGACTGATGGGAGTCGAGTGTAAGTACCCCGGCTCTCCCCCTAAATGAGGGAGCTCTAATAACTCTATGCTGGCTTCTGGTGTTCTCCCCTAGGATTAAGCTTCCTTTACTGGAGTGGTAACTTTCTTAATAATGCACCTTTTATTGGCTTCCTTCTCTATCCCTGTTAAGTTCTCTGCTATTTTGTTGGTGTTCCTAGGAGCACCTCCCAAGTAAACTACTAGCTCTCAAATTCTTATTTCAGGGTGTGATGCTTGGAGGAATTAGAACTAAGAAACCTGCTTTTTGGCTACCGATACGTGTATATGAAGCTTCCATATGTAAAGATGCCACTATTGTTTTTATTTAATGAGCTGACACAGTGCACCGAGTTCTTTCTATAGTAAGTCGTCTATCCTATGGAGAAGTCTTGCAGCTTCTCTCTGCAGGGAGGGGTGCTCTTACAGTGTCTCTCTTGGCCTCACATAAATGCCTTTGCCTCCAATCAACTACTATGCCTTTTTTTCTTCCATAAATATGAAAGCCCAGTCCTTTCAATGCTTGTTGGCTTTTATTAGCTTGAACTCTTGCGTCATGTCTATATTTTGTGTGTGTTTGCATCAGAGTTGTATGACTTTAGTAAGTTGTCTTGTAGCTGAGCCAAATGTTTCCTTAGAGGGTTGTTACAATAACTGCTGTGAAGTTTGGTTTCCCCAGGGGGGATTGATTCTGAATAGGAGTCCAAGAGACTATGACAGAGCATACTTCTTAGGAACAATACAATCTGCCCTCCATGTGTGGTAAAGCCTTGGGTAAGTACCACTGCCTTAAGCCTGTTCTCCTTTACTTAGAGTTTGACAGAGTACACATCAGAAGGTTTAGGTCTTCTCGGAGACTACTGAGAACAATGCTAAGGACACTTCAAGTTGAGCAACTTTCAGCATTCTGGGCTACGTTACCCCTTTGCAAACTATGCACAGCCAAGCCCTGTAGTTTGGAAGGAGGACAGCTCTGGGTTAAGCCTCCGATAGAGTGCATTCGTAAAGCCCATCCTGACCGTGCATTTAACCTCCTCAGGTTTCACCATCAAGATCACTCATCTTTGCCTCTTCTGGAAAGGTTTTGTCACAGCCGTTGTCTCTGTTGAGACTTTTCTGAATCTCTTATGTTAGTGCATAAATCCTAAGAAGTATTGTCGGCTTAGGGGATTTACAGGGGAGGTTCAGGGCTCCATCATCTTAGTTTTTAATCAGCAGTTAATGCTACATGGTCTTCAGCACAAGGCTAAAGGCCAGAACCACAATTTTAAAGGGCTGTGGCCAGTTGAGTCCATGCATCTCAGCTTTCTGCTCACTTACCAGTAGGAAGGAAATAACAGTGCATGGTACTCTATTATTTCCCCTCTAATAATTTTGAAAAGCCTCTCCTATGAATTGATTAAAGTATTATATGGAGGGAAGATTTCAAATATGCCCTGGGTAAATCAACTAACCCATGTAAATCCACCCTTTACATTCGAATGGATTTTCTTAGAAGTAGGCCCTTCTGTAAAATGATGAGGATCCTAATCCTGTCTGTAGTTTAAACATCTTTAGTAAGATAACTTCTCCAAGCAACTTGTTGGGGTATTAGTTTGGACCTGATGCAAAAGGACTTAGCAGTGAACTGTGCAGCATAAAATCCATGCTTTGGTTTCTCAGAATTTGTTTTCTAAAATTTAAAAATCCTTGTTTGTTTTTGCTTTATTTTAATAATGGCAAATGAGTTTGTTGAGACTGAGGATTTGACATCATCTTACTATTCTTGACAAGGGTACTGAACGCCAGAATTGCATTTGGCAGCTTGTTAAGAGCAGGTATCATGTTTGCCTGAATCCTTTCTTTCATCTATATACCATCGTCTTGCGGGGTTTTTGATTCAATATGTCTCAACTCATCCTTTCCTTTCCATTCCTGCTTTGACTGTGTCATGGCCTAGGTTGTTTCGTAGCCTATCACTCTGATAGCCCCGAGGCGTCCTCCCTGATCTTAGCTCTTAATATTCCAGGCAACTCTGCCTTCTATTTCCTGGCTAACTATCCTAAAACATGCTTCCACCATGCCCCTCCCCTGCTCAGAAACATGCCATGTTTCTTGTGCCTTAGCACACACCTGCTGATGTCCTCTGCCTGACTTTCAAGACCCTCGATGGTCTAGCCTGTGCCATGCATCCCAGCATACTTTAGTTTTTGACTACTCAACATGCTTTTTGTTTTTCCCATGTACCATGAACAAGCCATGACCATTTCCAGGGCCAGTGGGTATGGCTATGCAGGTTGTGTTTTGCCAGACATCAAAAAATAGATAGATAGATCACATAGATTTTCACCTAAATGGCAGCTGCTAGTGTTGTGTAACTAGCAGCCCTGCTTGTTGCTACTTCCATGATTTTGTTCCATTTCATTCCCCGTCTAAATCCTTCTCATCTTTCCGAATGTAGCTTGGACATGACGTCTTCCTCAACTATGCCAACTTTCATTGGTCTTCTTCTTCTATGAAATTCTGGAAGTCTTATAAGCTCTTATCACCCAAGCACTTTCTAATAAGAACCCCCCTGCTGCAGAAGGCACAAACCCTTGTCTCATCCATCTTTCCATCTCACCACAGAACACATCTCATACAGAGCTTGGTGACTATTGGATAATTTTCTACTTTTTTATGTGAATGTTTTGACTCTCCCAATTAGATTCAAGCTCCTTGAGGGAATGAATTCTGACATCCACATCTGTGGCTAACAGGGTACTGAGCATGGGATTGGTGTTCTATGAATATTGATTATTTGATGATTTAAACAGAAAGAAAAAAAAGAACATTAAATGTCGATGTCTTCCTTAAGGCAAAATCAACATCATATCTGGTTTGATTCCAAAGATAGCTAAGGTGAACCAAAGGTGGGATTTTCAAGCAGATAAGGCCCATTTGAGGAAGCTGTCAAAATTGTCCAAGGAGAAGAAAGAATTAGTCATTTTTTTTAACCAACAGTAATAAAGTAGATTTCAAGCAAGGCAGTTTCAATTATTTAGAACACCGAGTAGCGCTATTCAAGGCTATTAATATGCAAACTGAAAGGCAGAAAGGCTAGAAAAGCAACATCTCTGTCCTCTTGTTAGGATTGAAATTTTATGAGGATTACCTATTGTTACGGCAGAAAATTATTCCAAATACATACCCAACAGTAACTATAAGGAGTCATGAATTCTCTAGTAAATGCTCCAGAAAACAGACACGAAATGCTGCCATCCCATCTGTCTTTTTCTTCACACGGAGTATCTGTACTGCCGTAGAAAGACAAATGAGAAATTCAAACAGAAAATAAAGTAGCCTTCTGCAAAAGCCTTATTTTGGCATTTTCTCCTCTCCCATTTTACCTCTCACATCTGATCTTGTGCTGATTGTCACATCTTCTTCCTCAGAGTCTTTTTAGGATTGGAGCATAAACAGATGTGTTGCATTTCCATTAGAATCGCCTCTTCTGAGACGGAACACCTCCAATCCCTCCCAGAATCACTTTGCCTACGATATTGGTGCATCTCACAAACACTGGTGTGGAGTGTGATCTTTGCTCATTTCAAGGCTGGTGTCTTTTCGTGGCAGTGGGGAACATCCATTTGTGTTAGTTAGGTATTCACTAAGAGAAAGAGCAATCCTTTATATTGCAGTCGAATTCTTAATGCCTCTTTGTGTAAATGGGACAGCTTACATCTGTCTTTGTTTTTGGTCTGTCCATACATGCTCACATTTAGGAAGTTAGGCTTTACCCCAACTGCTGTAGGTCTTAGAAGATTTCCTTATTAGATTGCCCACATTGAAAATTTGATACAGCCTATGTCTCTTTCACCAGAAAAACACACAGGAATTTTTCATATACTTTCAGGAGGTTCCCAGCCCTTCTAAAGCCTATGCACCCACAGTGAGAAGAATGATGAAGAAAATCTTTAACACTTAGATTCCTGACTGTGCCAGCACCATTCTAAGTACTTGACAAACAATAACCCATTTATTCCCCCAATAATCCTACGAGGCAGCTTCTATGATTATCTCCATTTTATAATTGAGGGAACTGACTCCAAAGATGTGGCCTGTTCAGCTTCTCATGATTAGTTAAAGGCAGAGGGAGGATTTGAGCCCAGCCAGTCTGGCCCCAGAAACCACCACATGAGAGTACTGCTCGTTTAGGATTAGAAACCAGAAGAGAGATGGTAAGAAAGGAGGTAAGATAAAACACACAGTGCTTCTAAGCCTTTCCTATGATTTCATGGGCTCTTGAATTTATTTCATGTTCTCTTCTAATTTCTATACTGTAAATACAGACCTAAAAATTATCTCTTGCATATGCTTTGAGAAAAATGATTAAAACTTTACAAACAAGAAGGCTTGTTGATCTTCTGAGTATCTGGTTTAAATAAGTATAAAATTCTATTGTTACCATTCTGAAAGGTATCTGAAAGAATGTTTCAAATCTATGTATTAGAAAAGTGAAACATTATCAGTTTTGATCTGGAATCATAAAATTACAGTTCCATGTAATCCCCACCATGCAGATAACCATACTATAAAGTAATGGGGAATTTACACAATATTCAGAAACAGTGACATCAGTCCCCAGGAAGTTCATAGCCAAAGAGGAGTCAAGGATAACAAAGATGCAGATACCCCAGGAGACTATGGCCAACACTGGCTCCCTCTGAATGGGACAGGAGAACTGAGTTTGATTCTCTCAGCCTTGACAATGAAAGTTTTGACATTTCACCAGGAATAAACAGAATCCTATGACTAACAGCTTTTCCCATTTCTAAATAAATAGACATAATAGAGTACCTATAGATAACAGATTCAGTTAACAGCTCTGTTAATAGCAGTTAGGAATTATTACCCCTTCATGTCTATACATGTAGCTCTTCCTCTCATGGGACCAGATCACAGAGAGAGAATCGGATGAGGGTCACATTTAAATTTTTTGAGAAAGCTCTGAGCCTGGTGCTGTGGTTCACACCTGTAATCCCTGCTACTCAGAATGCTGAGGCAGGAGGACCGCTTGAGCCCAGGAGTTCAAGGTTGTAGTGAGCTATGATCATATCGCTGCACTCCAGTCTGGGTGGCAGAGTGAGATCCTGTCTCCAAAGGAAAAAAAAGAGAAAGTTCTTCATTCTTATTCTTCTTTGCTGCTCTTATCAATATTACCTCTTTCAAGTAAGTTTATTTAGAAATAAAGCATTTAAATAATCTTCAGTGTTTCTCTCTATTGGGCTTAATATAAAGCTTTAGATTAGGAAAACAAATTTTGGGGAATTGACCAAAACATATTCACAAAGTTTGTGTGCTTGTAAAAATATACGCAAGTTTTACGTGACTATCCAATAAATATGTACGTGTGTGTATTTACAGACACACATGTACATATTAATGGAGATAAATTTTGATTAAATATTCATGGTAGAATTTTTTCATTTATACCATTTCTGAACATAGAATAGGTAAGATTTATTAATAAAAACTGACACTTATGTATGTTCTTATAATTTACAGGGTGTTTTCATAAACATCATTTCCTTTAGCGTTTATAACCACCTGCAGATTGGGATGTATTATCCCTATTTTATAGATAAGGAAACAGGCTCAGAGAGGTGAAGTGTTTGGCTAAGGTCACAGAGCTAATAAATCACAAACGTGAGACTTGACGTAGGCTGTTTGACTCCATGACCAATATTATTTTTACTACCACACGACTGTACTTAGAGTATAAAGATGAGGAAATTATATTTTGATGGTTGGCAGTAAAGAAGGTACTTCAAGAATAACCTGTCTGAAGACGTGGAGTTTGCCTAGAGGGGGAAATATATGGGAAAAGTTAAGTTGGTGAAAGTCGTCTATAGACCATTGTTTGTTCATCAGGTTATATGGCTTCCCTGGGACTCACTGGGGATTGAATAACAACACCACCAGCCTCACAGAGACAGCAACATGGCGCCAACAAGAGCACCAGCTGCAACTAAACAGCCACCTCATGGGTTAGATTCTTCCCACACATTTTGTCTAATCTTCTCAACAACCTGGACGTAGAGGTGTTACACAGAATATGATGCAGAGGCTCGGAGAGACCAGGCAACTTAAGAGCACATAACTAGAAGGTAGAAAAACCTTGACTTGAACCTAGGACCATCTGACGCCAAAGTGTGTACCTTCCATTTTAACACCCCAGGCCCCTATAGCAGCCACTTTCGTGGAAGCCACTAGTTTTGTGCCAGGATAAAGGTGATATTAGCTCCGTGAAGGTAGATGGGAAGTAGGAAAGAAAGGTTTTTACGCTGTTCAGCTCTTCTTCCTTTCCCATTGTCAGAGATACTTTTATTTTATCATGCCCTATAATAATAATTCTCAAATTTTTTGATCTTAGGACCTCTCTACACTCTTAAATTATATAGGACCCCAAAGAGCTTTTGTTATGTGTGTTATATCTATATCTATGAATGCTTATCATATTAAAATTTAAAACTGAGAAATTTCTTAAAAATAGGCTGGATGTGGTGGCTCAGTTCTATAATCCCAGTGCTTTGGGAGGCCAAGGCAGGAGAATCTTTTGAGGCCAGGAGTTCAAGGTTACAGTGAGCTATGACTGGGCCACTGCACTCCAGCCTGGGCAATAGAGCCAGGCCTTATCTGTAAGAAAAAAATAAATTTATTTAATAATAAACTGAATATATGTTAATGTAAATACTATGTTTTATGAAAAATAACTGTTTTCTCAAACAAAATTTAGTGAGAAGAGTGACATCGTTTCTCATTTTTGTTAATTTCTTTAATGTCTGGCTTAATAGAAGCAGCTGGATTCTTGTATCTGCTCCTGCATTCTGTCTGCTGCAACTTCGCGAGTCTATAGCCTCTGGAAAACACTAGCATACTCACGAGAGAATGAGAGCAAAAGGTCCAATAACATTTTAGTATCATTAAGAAAAGACCCTCATGGAACCCTGAAAGGGTCTGGCGCAAGTCCAGAATGCCCAGCCCGTACTCTGAGAATCCCTGCTCCACAACCACTTCAGAACGTACCGGGGCTGAGAAATAACCGAGTCTTTGTCTAGAAGGGACATTGCGGGTCATCTAGCCCAATCATCTGTCTGACGAAGCAAAATCCCACCAAGTCCAGTCCAAGCTCCCCATTTTGGAAGGATAAGGACCACTCTAGGTTCAAAAAGGACTTAAAATGAATAGGAAAGCTTTTATTATGTTGAGAAGAAACTTTTTTTCCTGTAGTTTTCCTCTTTGGTATGAACTCTGCATAGAATGAGTCCAATTCCTCTTTAACATATTCAAAATATTTGAAAACACCCCCCTTGTCATCCCTTGAGATCTGTCATCTTCTCCAAGCTAAAGACCTTCTTTCTGTTTAAGAACCTGAGAGACCTGCTGCTGCAGTGTTCTCTGGCTCGGATTCACATCTTCTGATCAGGATCTTCAAAAGCCAATTTGAGTGCTTACAGTATTGTCAGCATTCTCTAAGACAGATTTACTCACAGTTTCTTCTGTACTTAGTTTGGGTCAATGCTACAAATGCTTATCATTCACCAACAGGAAGAAGCATTTTCTTAAAGGTCTCTAATTTCTGGGTGGACATGACCTTTGACACTGTGTTTCTTTCCTACCCTCTTCTGTTAGCCTAGTGCAGGTCCTGCTTTTTCCAAGGCATCATTTCATCTGCACCTTCCCTTTCACTCCTATGAGACAGGCAATGCTGTCTGTGAAGTGATTTAAAGTTTGCAAACAGCATCCCAAATACTACCTCATTTAATTAGCACAGAAATTCTGTGCACAGAGTGCACTGGTACAAATAGCATAAGAAAAGCACAGAGGAAGCTTCATGAACTCGATCTTATGGATTACCATTTAATACTTTATGCCTGGGATCCTGTAACCTGCTTTGCTGGCTTCCCAGCTTTCAACATCTCCCTATTCTAAAGCACTTTACATATTGATGCTAAAATCATCTTCCTTCTCTGCTGATCTGAACATGCCACCATCTGGTGTCCATTTATATCCTCCCATCACCCATGGGATAATGTACTTTTCTATAACCTAGAGACTCTGCATCTGCTCATCTGCTAAGACCTCTGTCTTGCTTGTCATAACTTAGGATAGCAGTGTTTAGCAAATCATAATGTTGTCGGTTCATTTGTTGATCCATCCAGCACTCATTCATACATGTATTTTATTTACTTATCATCTACTATGTGCTTGGCACTGTATTGGATGCTAGAAGGGAATGCTGAGGGAAGATGAATAATTTCTTCCCTCAAGGGGTTTATAGTCTTGCATAGGTCAGAAGAGCAAATCTGATTTAATTCAAATCCAGAGACAGACTATGATAAGGGAGGTGGTAAACGTTGAAGTTTTACTGAGGAAGAATTAATCCTGAATTGGAAGAGCAGAGAAGGCTTCTAGGAGGAGGCATTATTTGATTTGTATAAGGATGAGTAGATTTCCATAAGCTGAGAAGGGAGGATGGAACAAGAATTGCTTGTCTTTCTTGTTGTCTGTTGATTAAGTTAGTTCGCTTATTGCTCTCTTCCTCTGTCTTCTTGGGCATTTGGCCACACAGATTTTTTTTTATTTGCAAAAATGTCCTAAATGTCAAAGGGCCTAGTGAATTTGTACGCCTGATTTAAAAAAAAAATTTCCAGGATGATAGTAATACATAGCATATAAAAAGGCAAGAACAGGCAGACTTTGTTTCAAGATTATTAGTGTAATGAATAGAAGATGAAGTTATAAGGAACGGTACCCATCCGGGCACCCATCTTTGTCAGCCACTGTCTCTGGCTGGAGCCACCAATGCAAATAGTATAAGGAAGGTTTATCATCCCCAAGGTGAATATTTGCATGACACATAGTGCGTGACGGCCCTCAAAAATAATAGCACAGTGTCACAAAAGTTTGTCATGAACAGTCTGATGGCAAAGAGTTACATTTATGATTCTCCAAAATGAAAATAAAATGAATAAAGTTTAACATTTTTAGGTTTGAAACATGTTTCCTTATTTTGCTGCATTTCTCTCAATTGCATATTCATTCCATAAGAAAACATAAAAATAGAGTTAGTATCAAGTATTCAAACCGTTCTATCCGACGTTCTCAGTGGAGGCAGTATGGGAAGACTTGGGTTTCTCGTGCAAGAATTTGTCTTCTGATCTCCTACCTGTGCAACCTTAGCCCTTGGGAAAGTCGTGCTCACATGTAATCCATTTTGGCGATTGCATTCTGGGCTGTTGGCAGGATTGAATAGGGAGACAAAATCGTACGTAAGTTTTCTATGTTTGAGAGCTGGTAAAGCAATGCAAAACATTTTGAATGGGGGCAGAATTAAACATGGGGGATGTTGGGAGGGGATGAACTTCAAAGATGACTCATCAAAGTCCTAATAGCTATTGTGTTGGGAGGCTTGTTAGCGTGATGTACATGATATACAGTTTTCAGAAGACAAGCAGGTAGGCAGAGAAAGAACACAAGGGAAAGCCCAGCTCATAGATGATTTCCTTGGTATTCTTGGGGCCACAAAAATTAAATGAGGAAAAACGATGAGAGTCACTACCCCAAATTCCATACAACTGGGGATGGAACATCACTGTAGCATGTTCCCCAATGGCCCAAGCTTAGCAAGGGGCAGATTGTCTCTGCTCCTCCTGTCTCCCCTGAGCACCCTAGTCTCGGTCCACTCTTCACCACCATGCTTTTGAACTCTGGCATCTCTCTTCCCCAGTCTTTCTGTTGAGCTCCAACTCACCCTCTCCTCTTGCTGGTTGAATTTTTCACTTGAGAGCTCTCTAATTTAGTCAAGTGTAATTGCTATATAAAACTAAACCCCCCATACCAGCTCCCCCTACCTTCCTGACTTCTCTAAATCTGGAGCCGTTTTTTAAATTTTTTTGAATAGGTAATATATTTACATATGCTAATAAATAAATAAAAAGTTATACCTGAAAAATTTCCTTCCTTTTCTTTCCTCATGTAGCCAATTTCAACCACTTGCAAGAAATTTCTAGAGTTTCTTCATTTACATACAAAAATGGATATTAATTTCCCTTCTTTTCATTTACAAGGCAGTGTGCTCTTCACACTTCTTTGATCCATGTGTTCTGGTCATTTATTGCTGTATAATAAATAGCTCTACACTTAATGGCTTAAAATAATTTATTATTATCTTTCATAGTTTGGTGGGCTGAGTAGTTTTCTTGTTATTATTACTATTATTTTTTATCTTAATGGATTTATAGATTTAGGGGGTCCAAGTTGGGTTCTGCTATTGGGGTGATGGGTACACCATGTTTAATTTTGCCCCCATTCAAAATGTTTTGTATTGCTTTACCAGCTCTCAAACATAGAAAACTTACATATAATTTTGTCTCCCTATTCAATCCTGCCAACAGCCCAGGATGTAATCACCAAATGGATTATATATAAGCAAAACTTTCCCAAGGGCTAAGATTGCACAGGTAGGAGATCAGAAGGCAGATTCTTGCACAAGAATATAGTGGTGTAGTCCGGGCTTTTGGTGTACCCATCACCCCAGTAGTGTACACTGTACCCCATAAATAATTCTTCATTCCTCAACCCCTCCTTCCCTCCCTTCCTGTGAGTCTCTAATGTCCATTATGCCATTCTGTGTGTCCTTATGTAGCTATAGTTTAGCTCCAATTTACAAGTGAGAACATGTGGCATTTATTTTTCTGTTCCTGAGTTACTTCACTTAGGATAATGACCTCTGCTTCCATCCAAGTTGCTACAGAAGACATTATTTCATTCTTTCTTATTGCTAAGTAGTACTTCATGGTATATACATAAATATCACATTTTCTTTATCTATTCATCAATTGATGAGCACTTAGATTGATTCCATATCTTTGTAATTGTGAATTGTGCTGTAATAAATGTACCGGAGCAGGTATCTTCTTGATATAACGATTTATTTTCCTTTGGGTGGATACCCAGTGTTGCAGCGACTTTTTCACTTCTGAGCTCAGTAGGGGAGAAATGAATGACTACTTGAAACACATAGTGTTTCAAGAGAAGGGGAGAGACTAAAATCTGAAGGAGAAAATAGACTCCTCAGCTAGGTTCCTCCCTGTGTCTATTTCCAAGAACACGTGCAAAGGGCCAGGGCTGTTTGCTAATTTCTTTAACAACTTCCATACAGGTCAGCTGTTTTCAGCTGATGTTTGCACTCAACAAACAAGCAACTTTGGGCAGGTGTTTTCACCTGACCCTCACGTTCTTTCCATCCATCCTTTCTTCTCGGCTCAGCCCCTACAACCCAGTATTGGGATTGCAGGATTGAACTGTGGATCTACTTTTAGTTCTTTGAGAAATTCCCATTATACTGATCTTCGTAGAGGTTGTACTAATTTACATTTCTGCCAACAGTGTATAAGTGTTCTTTTTTCACTGTATCTGCGCCAACATCTATTGTTTTTTGGCTTTTTAATAATGGTCATTCTAATTGGAGTAGATGGTATCTCATTGTGGTTTTAATTTGTATTTCTTTAATGATTAGTGATGTTGAGCATTTTTTCACGTTTGTTGGCCATTTGTATATCTTCTTTTGAAAAATCTCAGTTCGTGTCATTTGCCCACTTTTTAATGGGGTTGTTTGTTTTTTTCTTACTGAGTTGAGTTGCTCATAGATTCTGGATTGGATATTAATCCTTTGTTGGACACATAGTTTGTGAATATTTTCTCCCATTCTGTAGATTGTCTATTAACTGTTTTGATTATTTCTTTTGAAGCTTTTTAGTTTGATTAAATCTCATTTGTCATTTTTGTTCTTATTGCATTTGCTTTTGGGGTCTTAGTCATAAATTCTTTGCCTAGGCTAATGTCCTAGGTTTTTCCTACGTTTTCTTCTAGGATTTTTATTGTTTCAGGTCTTATATTTAAATCTTTAATACATCTTGGTTCATTTTTTTATATGCTGAGAGATAGGGATCCAGTTTTGTTCTGTATCTGGCTATCCAATTTTCCCATCAGCCGGGTAGTTTTCTTGCTCGGGTTCCTTACGTGTGGTTGCATTCATATGTCGGCTAGTGTAGGAGTCATCTGAAGGCTTGGCTGGACTGGGTATCCAAAATGGCTTACACATGGCCAGCAATGGATGCTGGTTGTTTAATGGAAGCTCAGCTGCCAGAGCACCTCTACAAAGCTTCCACGTGGCTTGGGCTTCTTAAAGCAAGGAGATTAGGTTCTGAGTGGGCACATCCCAAGAGGAAGTGTTCCAAGAGAGCAGGAAGTAGGAGCTGTTAGGCCAATTAAAGGCTATTTACAGAACTGGTGAAGTCATCTCTGTTTATTTTATTGGGCAAAGCATTCACAAGGCCTGCTCAAATTCAAGGGGATAGAGAAATGATCCCCCTCTCTTTATGGAGGAGTGGCAAGATAACATTGCAGAAGAGCTTGGGGGATGGGTGATGCTGAGGTGGCCGTCTTTGGAAAATGTAGTCTGCAAAGCCATATGAAATAATTTCCTACTCCTTCTAATGTGTCCAAAGCCTCAGGAGCCTTCTTTTGTACTAACATCTACTCCCCTCCCCCATTACCATCACTACAACTAATTCAGGCCCTCGTCACTTTGTATATAGTTCATTGTCAGAGCTATCTTCCTGCTCTACAATTTCCCTTTCCTGTCAATAGCCCATAAAGTTTGTGTTTTCTCAGCATTGGTCTTTCCACAAACTTTAGCTTTGATGATGTCATTCTCCTAAGTAAAAATCCGCTCTGGTACCTCAGCCTTTAGGAAAAGTTGCAAACAGCTGGTCAGTGTCTCATTTGACCTGCGTATTTTTGGCATATATAGGATGTACATTTTTTAAGCTTCCAATATTACAAAATCAGGAGATTTTATATAAAAATCCAGATTAAGCACCATTTGAAAAAGTAAGTTCTCATATATGAAAGAATTCAATTACTCAACTCATGTGTTCTAGATACTGAACAAAAGAGAAAAACATTCTGTCTTATGAAGTATACATTTTAGTAGTAAAGAGGCAGACAATGGGCAAAATAAAGAAGTAAAATACATAGAATGTGGGATGGCAGTAAGCTCTGTCAGGGTTTTGGAGGGGGTGAGAAAAGGAGTGTACGGGGATTTTAAATCACCTGGTCATTGAAGGCCTCACTAAAATGGTGACATTTGAACTTAAAAATCAAGAGAAATGTGGATTTCTAGAAATGCACTGTCCAGTATGGTAGTCACTAGTCATATGCTGCTATCTAAATTTATATTAGTTAAAATTAAAGTTAAAAATTCACTTCCTCATTCACACCAGCCATGTTTCAAGTGCTTAGTAGCCACATGTGGCCAGTGGCTGCAAAACTGATATAGAACATTTCCATCATTGCAGAAAGTTCTCTTACACAGCATTGCAGAGGCATCTCCTTCTGGGCAGAGAGCACAGCAGGTATAAAGGTCTTAGGGTAGAACATGGCTTGATTTGAACTAAATAGTGGCATGGCTTTTCTGTTTACACATTGCTTGTTGTTTGCCTATTTTTATACTGAGGTTAAATAGCATTTGTCATTTATCACCTTAACCTAAGCCAACTTTCCAAAGGCCCTTATCGATATCGAGTTTTAGATACTTGGTCAATGCTATGGAATCTATGGAATAAAGTGCAAACTCCTTGGCTTTCCATTGAGGAGCTGTGCATTGAAAGAGCACGAGGACCAAGAACCTGGACACAGAACACATGTGTCTACTTTGGAGCAGAGTTGGTTCAGGATACGATGCAGATAGTATCAGGGGTGATATAGCACAAACATCCACTAATCAGAGTGAATGTTCACCAGAAGTGTCCTGGAGGGCTTCTAGCAGACCAGATGTTAACCCTTTAGTTGGTGTGTGATGGGGAGGTTTGAAGCATGGGGGGAAGGTGGCACTCTGGGGCTCAAGGCAATGACTAATTACCAACTGGAGCTGAAGTATTTTACCACTGTAAAAAGTGATACAGTCTGACATGCTACATACAAGTGCTATTTCAGCCTCAGATAAATGTCTGTCATAGATATTTGGAAACTATAATGGACTATAGAGTTTATTACAAAGTCCTTTCCAGTAAACACACACAGCTTAAGGTGACAGGATTTAAGGCCTTCTGCAGTGTGTCACCAGCATCCATTCTGGTATTTTCTCTTACTTCTTCATTATGTTATCTTTCCCTCCACCAGAATGACATAGTCTCAGTGTCCAGTAGGTTCTGTATGACACCACTTTGGTGATTTGCTCAAGTTTTCCTCTTTACCTGAAGGGCCTTCGTCTTCCTTTCTACCTTGCTGAATCTTCCCCACTCAGCCTTAAGGCACCATTTCAACTTCCTTCCCTTCCTTGATTTGTCTTTGCCCATCCCAGGCCAGAAGTAGTTTTCTCTCCTG
Source organism: Avahi laniger (assembly GCA_963575035.1). Taxonomy (NCBI): domain Eukaryota; kingdom Metazoa; phylum Chordata; class Mammalia; order Primates; family Indriidae; genus Avahi; species Avahi laniger. Next base: position 28,706 of record CAUYSK010020992.1, read on the forward strand.
CAGTTGGGAGTGTTCATTGTCCACACTTACTTGGCAATTAGCAAGAGTACAGGGGTAATATCTTTGTTCTTCTATGTGTTTACCTATCTATCTACTACAGGCCCAAATTACCTTCATTAGGGGCAGAGGTCACAGGTCCTTCCTTTTCCCTTGCATGGCCGCACTGCCATACATCTTTGCCAAGTCCCTACCAGGTAAAGCGCTGAGGGTACAATGGTAAACCAGCTCTGGGTCCTGACCTCCTCCTACAATCCTTACTTGTCTCTCTCCCTCTCTCTCTGTCTCTCTCTTTTTTAATGTGAATAAACTTATTCAACTCTTCCAAGTCTTAGGCAAAGATGGGGACCCCAGTGCCCTACTGATGACGTGGAAAAGCCCTGGCTGGCCCTTGCCAAAGATAGATTGAGCTGGGATGTGAAGATTCACAGCCCCCTGGAGTTTAAGGCTCTACTGGAATAGTTTCACTCTCAATTCTCCATAATTCCTACTTCCTGTAAACAATGATTCACACCACGGAAGGCCTTTACAGTTTACCAGGCACATTCAACACACGCAGCAGGCTTTCAGGGAAGGTCGGGTTCCAACATGTTAGCCGAGATTCACCTTCGGGTCACCAGACTTGCACCTACTTTGCTAAACACCTATCATAACCAACAAAAGTTCTCCCCTCATCCTTCAATGCTGAGCAAGCCGAGAGGGGTCAGCGTGGGGCAGTTCTGCCGCGTAGCTTGCCTGTTTGGAAGTTCCTTGGCAAAAACAGTTTCTAGATAACGTGGGGGAAACTGAAGCCTTGGGGCCACACGTGGCCTTCTGGATGCTTGACTGAATCCAAATTTTAATGAAGGGATTTGTTCCGTGAAGTTTGGATTTGGTCGAGGGGCCACACTTGGTGATCTGGAGGGCCTGATGTGGCCTTGAGGCCGCAGGTTCCCCGCCCCTGCGGGGGAGGTTGACTGACTTTTCAGCTCACTGGGCTGAAGTCCAATCAACCCTGGCTGCTAGGAGAAGGGAAGTGAAACAGGGTTTTTCAGCCTAAAGGGAAGGGGGCAGGGGGAGGAGTCAGGGAATCCTGCACCTGTGGATGACCCGGTGCCCAGGTGCCCTCTTGCCCTGGGGTCCGGAGTGGGAGTGTCCGAGGGGGCCAGCCCCGCAGGCGGAGGTGCGCCGCCGAGAAGGCGGGGAGGGCGGGCGGCGCACCTGGGCGGGGAGGGGCGGCGCGGGGCTGAGCCTCGCGGGGGCCGCGGCGCGCGCCAATGGGCAGCGGCTGGCAGCGCGCCCCGCGCCCCGCGCCCGAGCCGCAGTCGCGCCCTCTCGCTGCCTGGCGAAAGCGCGGACGGCGCGCGGAGGCGAGCGCGGTGGAGAGGAGCCGCCGGCGCCGCACCGCCGTCAGGGCATGAGGATGGCCGTGGGCTCCGTCAAGATGCAGCCACCGTGCGAGAGCCCGGCCCTGGCCGCCGCGGCGGCGGTGGTGGCGGCGGACGGCGCCCTGCGCCGCAGCCCCAGCGCCAGGGAGCCGGAGCGCGAGCAGCCGCCGGCGTCGCTGCGGCCGCGGCTGAGGGACCTGCCGGCCCTGCTGCGGAGCGGACTCACGCTGCGGAGGAAGCGGAGCGCCGCCGGGGGCCGGGTGAGTGGCCCGGCCCTGTCCGAGTGGGCATGGGTGGCGCGCACGTGGAGCCCGCGCCCACCCTCCCGGGCCGCTGCGGGGGGCGGCTGGAAGTTGGGGAGGTGGCGCAAGGGGAGCCCTTCTGCTGGACTCGGCTGGAGAGGGCGCGGGACGGTGGGGTTTTCAAGTGCCCCCCTTTGAGCGATGGCTTCCCCTCCCCCCAGATGCACCTGACTTAACCCAAGGGCACTTGGATTCAGGCTGCCCGACCGGGGGGCATCGCCAGAAGAAGAGCCGTTTGCCTCTTCTCGGAGGGGAAGCTGCAGGTGTCGGTCGGTGCCTAACAGCCAGCCAGCCCTGTCCCGACGGCAAGCTTCAGGCCCACGAATGGGATACCAGGTTGCAGGACGCATGCGACGGGTGTGCTTGTTTTGGACGTCCCGTTGCAAGCTCTGGGCATCGGGACTGGCTTTGGCGGCCGCTACCGCCAAGGGGAACACCCAGGAGTTGGAAGTTCTGCGGAGAACTTATAGTTCCTGGGTTCCGTTGTCTCCAGCACTTAGTACTCCTGGACGCCCCCAAGGATCTTAAATATTGACTTCCTGATGGTGTGTTCAGATAGGATTTCCTGGTGAAGGAGTGTCCCTCATTGGGTTCTAAGTGCTTCTAATGACCTGAGCAGGTCAGGCATGTTTTGTGTGTAAAGAGAAGCGGGAAAGGCCTGGTAATTGTCTCCTGGGATCTTTAACAAGCCACACAGGAGGCCTTGCCAGGGCCTCAGGATACGGGGCAGACTTACTCAGACTTCCGTGCTCACCAGTGCTTGGGGGCACTTTTGGTGGGTTCTACTCAGCTTTTAAAAATTTGACATCATCAGGTAGTCTTTACAGAAAAACTGCAACAATATATAATAGTTTTTTGGGGGGCGGGGCTTGTAATTTAAAAAATGAAGTCTTGGTTGTCTGTCTTAAAGGCAGAGCTTGCCGGAGACTTTTAGCTTCTGCATAGATGGGTTAGGGAGAAACACTTGTTTCCGTGTGCCTTCCTTTGGGTAGGGGAGGGTCTGCATTGATGGAGGTCAGCTTCTCTAGGCTGTTTCTCCTTTCCTAGGCATTGTCCTTCTGATGTAGGGATGACTGTACATGGTCCACCTCAGAAGGATGTTCTGAGGATTAGCCGTGTGTGACTGGGCGTTCTCAAAGTCGGTGATCAAGGGAGTTTAGGAATTGCCTACAAGTGTCTCAATGTGTGGCATGCAGGATTGACTGCAGAGAAGGTGAGGAAATGTGTCCCCAAGATGTGGTAGCTAACTAAAAGCAAGAACCAGAGTTATAGACTTTGCAGGAATCTAGGCAAAAGTAGGTCAAATTGTGTGCCTGTTATCCTTGACAGTTACTTTTTCATGGCACAGAATACTGAAGACATGAGGGCAGCCAGGCAATCTGTGACAAGAATTGCTGAGGGTTTCTGTATAAATAGATCTGTAGTGTTCATCTGCATAGAGACTTGTGTTTCTTGCTGCCTGGGATGATGTTGTCTACTTTGACCAATATACATATTTACTCTTATTTTCTTAATTACTCTCTGGTTACCTCAAAAATGTGTACTTCCTTAACTCTCTTTGATTCTAGGAGTGTATTACGTCTTTTCGGGACTTTCCAAACACATTTCCTAAGTGCATGGCCAGTTTTTTTATTGGGGGAAGATTGATTGTCAAATTTTCCAATGTTGGAAACCCATACTTTTCAGCTGTTTCCCCCTTCTTCTGCTTTGGAACCACTTTTGTGATATTGGAACCTTCTCCATCAAAGAGGTAGGAAGGGGTTTGAAAGAAAAACATGTGAAATATATACCTGTCTTATGCAGCTCAGGCTGCCATAACAAAATACCATAGACCGGGTAGCTTAAACTACAGAAGTTTATTTTCTCACAGATTCAGGAGGCTGGAAAGCTCGAGATCAATGTGCAGGCCAATTTGGTTTCTGGTGAGGCTGTCTTCATGGCTTGTAGACGGCTACTCTCTCACTGTATCCTATATGGCCTTTCCTCGGTACATAGGGAGAGAGATCTCTTTCCTTACAACGCTACTAATCCCATCATGAGGTCCCCACCCTCATGACCTAATGAAACCCTAAATAATTCCCAGAGTGCCCCATCTCCAAATACCATCACATTGAGGGTTAGGACTTCAACATAAGAATTTTATGGGGGACACAAACATTCAGTTCATAGCAGAAGGGGTTTGAAAGAAAGAGAAAAAACAGGTAAAATATGTACCAGACTTGTTGGTTGGTGACTTGTGAGCATCTGGGATTGTCTGGTTAGCTCCCTTGGTTAGGACAGTGATGCCAAATGCAAACAAATCATGGCTTAAATCCTTTTGTGGACCTTTAGCTTTGTGTCTCATGGGCTGTTCATTACCGCTGGTGAAGAAGCAGTTCTGTGCATTACATAAGTTGGTAAAGTTTTCAACTCCTGTATTGATCAAGCTCTGATTTAGGAATATGTGTGGTTCTTGTCTATGCTGCCTTGGGCTTCCACAGATGTGGACAACCTGACACCACTGACATCAGCTAAGCTCTTTATGGGTTTGGTTGCTCAACCCAGGTGCGTTGTAGGTTATTTCTTACTAGGAAAAACCAAGCTGTCATTTCGTAAATATACCAGAGTTTCTTGGTTCCTAGGTTCAGTCACTTCAAATTGTATTGAATTCAACATACATATATTAAAAGTCTTCGCATATCTTTAGGATAAAGGAAAGACTAAGTTTTGCATTGTGGGAGGACTCTAGCTACCTCTTAAAAAGTAAGTGGCCAGTAAGGCCCAGATTGTATTCTCAACAAAACCCTTTAATCATTTTTTTAAAAATTGTGTAATGGAGATTATGAGAGAATAGCATAATAAACCCTCAAACTTCAACAGTTATTAACATTTTGCCAGTCTTCTTTCATTCATTTCTCCCTTCCCTACTTTTTTTGTGGGGCTGTTATATTTTAGAGCAAGATTCTGTATATCATGTCATCTCACAAATGTTTCAGTTTTCATCTCTGAGAAGGACATTAGAAAAAACAACAGCAAAACTTCTGTGCCTTTTTCATACCTTAAAATATTAACAATAATTCCTTAATGTAATTTCCATATTCAAGTTTTCTCAAAGATGTCTTTTTACTTTGTTGGAATCAGAAACTAAACAAGGTCCACATGTTGTATTTGATCGTCAGGGTTTTAAATCTATTTTGTTTTATAACAGTTCAGCCTCCCTTTTTTTCATGTCATTCATTGATTAGCAGGAGAGAGTGGGTCATTTGTCCAGTACAATGTCCTACTTCCTGGGCTGATTCCTTACTTGCGGTGGTGTTTAACGTGTTCCTCTGTGCTCTGTTTCCACTTAGATGCAGAGGCTTGATTAGATTCAAGGCAAATATCCTTTGTGAGTGGTGCTATGTGAAATCTACTGCATCACATCATGAGACACATAATGTCTGAATGTCTCTCTTTTTGTGATGTTAGGATTTGTTGATGGGTTTAGGTAGTGGCATTTACCTTTCTACCTTTGACCTAATGATTTCAGCATCATAGATGGTTGTAGCCTGGACCCATTTCGTTAAGGGTTGCAAAATGGTGATGATCTAAATCCGTCATCCTTCTTGCATTTGTTAATTGGAATTCTGTCTATAAAGAACTTGGCCTCATAAATTATTTGGGTCTCCTGAAATTCACATTGTGCAAAAAAGATAGAAAAGGCTTAATTTTTTTCCTTTTATGAACTGTCAGAGCAATGATTTGGTGCCCTAACAACCCCAGTGGTAACCAATGAGTTTTTCCCTCTTAAGTGTCATTTAGAACTTAGGAATCTTAATGTATTTGTTTCGGTCATTATGGTCAATATTCTTTTTGACGCTCAGTTTGTCCTTGTCTCCCATATACTTCTTACATGGTCTAGTAGATTCAAAATACCTTTCTTACTTTCTGGAACAAGATACTCTAAGCCTATCTCTGTCCCAGATCTGAAATCAGCTATTTTCCCAAGGAGCACTGATTCTTTTTATACTGAAAACTGTTCATTTTATCCAATTTTTGTCTCTCTTAGTGGCTACATTATTTTCACCTTGGTCTCAAGCCTCCCATCTTAAAATTTTTGTTTCTTTTTTAAATCCGTCTCATCAGGCTGTTTCTAAGACTAACATTCCCTCCCCCACCCCAATAAAATAGCTGGTAACACCCATTCCCTCTTTTTATATATACTGTCAAAATGCTGGGATTGACTTATTTTGGGCTTTGGCTGCTGTGATATTTTCTGCACTGCTCTGCCACTGTCTCCATCATCTTGAAATCTGCTTCATTTACAGCAGCCAGAATGATTCCCCAACGGTGCCAAATTGACTGCCCACCAAAGTGCTCCAGTGATTCTCAGCCTTTGGATTAGACATCAGAAGTGTCTAATTCTCTTTAACCACCCTTCGCTAGGCAGTGTCCCTATGGCTGGTGCTCTTCAAAACTGAGAATCTGGGAAGAGCAGCTGGTGGCCCTCTGAATGAGGTTCTCTCTTTTCCATTTACAGTCTCCTTGTCCAGATGACTCCCTCTCAAAGAGGAACAAAGTGACACTTTCCCTTTATCCAAGCTGGAGTGCTTTAGGTGTGACTCAGTACCCTCCTCTGCCAGAAATTTGACTTTGTTGGTTGACAAATACACACTGCTCCAATTATACCAGTATGCCCAATTTATAGTCATTTTAGACACATATTTTACAAGCAAAGCATGTAATTTGTTCTTTGTATTTAAATTGCAATCAACAGCTCACATGTCATAGCACTTATGTGCCATACATGTTCTGATATAAAGTTCATTTAACCCTCACAACAAACCTGTGCATTAGACGCTGTTATTTGCTTTCTGCAGATGAGGAAACAAACACGGATGTAACTTGCCCAGGGTCACAGAGTAGGGGTTGGGGCGGGGAGAGAAGTCTGAGCCCAGGCAGCCTGTGTCCATAGAGCCCAATCCATGCTCCGAATTGACTGTCTAGTTTTCCCAGATGAACTGAGGGCAAATGGTCTGTTTACTCTAAGTCACCATAGCCTCATAGTACCTGCCGATAACACCTTACCACTGCAAGAGGAGTCAATAAATGCTGTCAATAATGCCAGATTTTAACTTTTATTTGAGCACACAGAGGCTTGCAATTGACCTATTGGGTGTAGGGAGAGTGGGAAGAAGCACTGTGGTTATCGGTGAATGGTAACTAGTATTTTCTTAAATTAAAAATAGCATTAGTGTGTCATAAGCAAAAATCACTCAGGCTCACTTTGATCAAGGTCAATTCGAAAACCTTGTGAATTCACCCAGCTTTCTTCTTTCTCATCTGCTTGAGGTATCCTGTCAGGAGACAAAGGCCACAAAGGAAGGCATGTATCTTCCAAGGAAGGTAAGTCAGCTTAGATACAAGGGACTTAGGCTACACTTCTCTGAGAAACATTGATTTCACTGCCTCTGATTGCTGCCATACTGCCAGCTCCAACCTTCGTATAAAACTGTTAACCATGGCTACAAATAAAATAAAACAAAACTCTACATATGTCACCTCTAAAAATATTTATTTGGGCAGAAGGAAAAGAAACTAGATCAATTTATTTTGATTTCATGTGAATTCTAGCAAAGGAACATTAAATGGCAAGTTAATACTTTATTTACTTTCTTTCTGTCCCCTTCCAGCTACCCTTTCCCCTGACTTTGGTTGCATAATTAGATTCCAGGAAAAGGCATGGCTGTGGCCGCAGAAACAGAGTTTGAGTCCCAGTGCCATCCCATCACTTGGTATCATCACACGAGTAATTCTCTGAGCCTTGGTTTCTTCCTCTGTAATGAGATAAGGTCCATCAGGTTTTTCTAAGAATAAAGACAATGTATCTGAAGCGTTGGGCATATTGGTACTTAAATAGTTCTTTCCCTGGCTAGATGCTTATTCTAGGCAAATGGACTTTCATAGACGTATTTATGGAAATCTAGGCACAAAATTTTTTGCTTTCGTATGCAATGTCAGATTCTATTTTTTAGAAACACGTGATATCCTACAGCGAATATTTTAGGCAGTGTCTAAATACTGATACCGTAACAAAACAGGCTGAGTTTCACACTTGTACTGCCTCTTAAATTGACTTGGCAGTAATTGGTAACTTGTGCAGCTAAAAATAGGTGGAAAAGTAGGAAATAAGTCATTGGTGATGACTTTAAGTACCTGTGATTTTTTTTTTTTTTTGCCTCAATATTCCTTAACAACCTTTGTTAGGAGTACAGATAATTCCAGTCATGTTATGTGATACTGAAGTAGTTTGTGAGGAGTTGTAAGATTTTATGTGAAGGCAAGATAGTTAAAATCAATGACTTAATTTTTTGTGGCAAATTATCATTATGATAAATCATTCATAAATGGGTATGAGTAAAGGAAAGTCCATAGATGCCACTGTGACATGTCTTTATCAGTTTGAAACCTCCATAGTCCCCTAAAAGGAGGAGATATTTTTACCTATGAGGAAATTACAATCCAGACAGTTTAAGAACTTTACCATGGTCAGCCAGCTAGGAAATAGCAGAGGAAGAATGGAGCCCAGGACCGCCTAATTCCAAAGACTATGGCCTTTGCACAATATCATATTGTCTAAAACTTTGACATGATGACATGTGGCATATTGAAACAATGAATGCATGAAACATTTCAAGTCTTAGTGCAAAACACGGTTCATTTTCTTTCCAATGTCTTCAGTAATGGCTTCCAGGATCAATCTTTAATTACTCACAAGGTTTGGCCATGGTTTGAGCTGAGCAGCAAACCAGCCATTGAACAAGAAATATGAAGATTTGGAATGACTCATCCTAGAAGCCGTTGTTTTCTCAGCTCCATATTACAAATCTAATTAGAGATTTATAAAGCAAACAAGTTCCTTTTCTGGCCTGTGTGGAAAACTGGAAGAGGGAAAAATGATCCATGTTTTGCATTAAGACTTGAAATGTTTCTTGTTTCCTTTGTTTCAATACACCACATATTGTTATCATGTCAAAGTTTTAGACAACATGATATTGGGGAAAGGCCATAGCAAATCCTTGTAAGCCAGGATTTATGTTTCTGATGGTAACCTGCTTGATATTTTAAAAACTTCAGATTAGGAAGTTGGAAGTGCACATACCTGTTAAAGTAACTGAACCCATTTACAATTGAATAAAATCATTGAGAATGTACAAATATATGAAATTAAACTTTGGTATATTTACTTATTTACCTTTTAATGTGGTAAATTGATTAAATTGATTGATTACCTGAAGTGAATGGCTCTTAACATTTTTTTTTTAATTCCAAGCCTTTTTAAGAATGAAAAGATAGCATTGCAGAAAAATGTGCACACAGATGTACTTTAGCATCTTGTTCCAGAGGGCTTTAATATGTTCTGAAGCCTGGGCCACACAGACCCGTGGTTAGAAAGTCCTTCCCTAACCTGCCTTCTAGAGAGCAGTATGATGGTTTTATAATTATTTCATCTTTTATCTTTCATTCCTCTACAAATTTGCCATAAGTACTCATTAAGTTGTCAGTAAATATTTTCTTGAATTAAAATGTTTTACCAGTTTGTTGAATTGGAAATTATTCACCTCCGAATGTAGCAAATGCTTCAGTGAGCCCTGGTAGGTGGTGGTACTAATAATGATGATAACTATTATTATTTAACAAATCCTCATATAACATTTATTGTGTCGGGTTGTTTGAAGTACTTTAAGAATAGTAACTCAGTTAATCCTGATAACAGCCTTATGTGGCATACGGTCTCATTGTCTTCCTTTTTTCCGGAGGAAAATGAGGTAACAGAGAGGCCAGGTTTCCTAAGATCACCTGAAAAGTGGAAGGAGCCCAGATGTGAACCCAGGAAGTCTGGCTGATATTACACAGTCTAACTGCTCTGTATCTTCTCTCTACATAAAAGAATTAATGTATTTACTTGATTAGAGTCTTTCTCTCTTTTTTTTTTTTTCATTTTAACACTTCTGAAATTGGGATGTATCTTACAGTTGATGTGATCATTTGAAGGAGTACTATTTTTTTTCCCTGTAAAGCTATTATTAAATTGATGGTATGTCTTAAAACTATTTGTGTCTTAGAATAAAGGATATAAAGGGTATATTTTTAAAATATAGCTGCGTAGTTTATGGAAATATCAGAGTCAATCACAGCTTTAAGCCAATACATACAAACAAGATCCCAATCTATTTATGAAGTGTGAAAAATGTAAATTAAGACTATATTAACAATTTATATGAACACTGATATTGCTTAGGTAATGATTTAAATGTCAGGGGAGGATAAATTTAAATTTTTCCTACAAAAAGTATGAACAGCCTTAATGTTAAAGGTGGAAGAAACATTCCAAGTGGGAGGTTAAAAATATATGCGTGTGTATATACATAATTTATTATCAGTTTCCTCACAGATTTTAAGAAAGTAAAATTTGAAAGTTAAATTTTCCGTAGACATTTCTTAAAACTGAGAATCATGAATATAACCAAATGACAATAGATTCAGACTTGCCTTTGAGTCACCACAATTTGTGTGATGAATTGGCAGATCTTACCTTCTGTGACTCAGTTTAATTTGTTTTGTATTTTATTTGCTTTGTTTATGGGACATTGGCTTCTCACCTATAAAATGCTTTTCTTTTCATTTTGCACCATTTGTGTTGTCTGTAGAGAAAACATAATTCAGGATTTCTAATAAGGCAAAACAAACCTTTACTAAAGATAAAGAGTCCTGAAAACCAGGGTTTTTTCCTTCTGGCTGGTTGTCTTCCTGTATTTTTTTCTAACTGGTCTAGCAACTTAAACTCCAGCTCCATTGGTGGTTTTGTTCAGTTGAATTTGACCTTGTCAAATCATTTACCTGCAGCTGTTATGAGGTATACATGCAAATACTTGTGATTGCCTAACACTTAGGGCTTTGGTGCTGACTGTAAATTTGTTTTACTCTCTCCTGTTACTGTTGAGGGAAGTGAGCACCTTATCACTTCTGCTTGCTCTAACACTCTAAATGTTGACTATAATAAATAAACACTGCAAATGGTTGACTCATCATATTGTACTGTGAGTTTGTATATAGGTATGAAATCTTTTGTAAAAACTTTTTTTTAAAAAGGTAGAGAAGACTTGTAGAGACCAGGGGAAGTATGATGGCTATTTCAATCCATTAAAATACAGTTTGGACATGGTAGAGTAGAGAGAACATTTTTCTGTGAGTTTGTCACTCAATGGCTGTGTGAGCTGGAGTAAATCAAATAACATCTCTGAATCTCCATCTCCAAAATGGATTACCAGTATTCTATCATGGGAATCAATGGTGGGATAGGGAATCAGTGTTTATTTCATGCTCCTTGTCTGACAAGGTCAGAGCAGTGATCTTTCTATGCTGAGATGCCACTTCAACCTACAGAACATTTGGGGGCATATCTTAGACAGAAGGAAAGATGGGTCTTCAATATTAGCCATATCTCAGAGGGAGCATTTGAAGATGCATAAGGAATCTGATTAAATCATTCTGTCATCTCAAAAGAGTAAAGAACATGTCTATAAATCTGTTTCTAGAAGATTAAGTGGTTTGCTTGGTCATGAACAGAATTTTGGGAGAGGTGTCAGAAGAGAACTTAGTGGCAGTAACCCTATTTGTCTGTCAGAGATATTACCAGGTGGTTTTCTCTTCTTTTGGATAAGAAATCTGTTGCTATTTCTTGTTATCAGTGAAGGCTATTTCACATTAGTATAAATATTTACTTTCCTCTGCTATTTCAGCTTTATCACAAATTTTCAAATAGCACCTGTTGAAGCTTTCAAATTTCCCACTGTTCTTCACGCATAACTCCTTAAAAAAAAAATTGCCTAGATATATTCTAGTGTATACCTTGAGTATCTCAAATGACGTTCGAGCTTAAAAATACCTAACAAGTTCAGTTCATTGGTAGTTATGTGTTCACTCTGCCATCATTTATGTAATACTTTATGTTTACAAAGTGGTTTCATATATATCCTTGTACTGTTTTCATAACTGATAAAGAAATGAAGTATTTCTTCTTTTATAGAGTCAAAGGCAAGTTACTTAGGTTTTCTGTATGCAACATCCTCACCATCTGTGAAGTAAAGACAGTGTCCGCCTAGTTATGTAGAGAATGCTCAGTAAGTGTGAGCTGCTGCTATTGTCGGTGACTTCATCATTGACTGGAAGGCCATAGCAAGGAAGTTAAAAGAGCTGCGGGCCCCTTAGGGTGAACCTGTCTCTGATAGGATATCTGCAGACCGTTGTGCTTCAGGCTGCTGGGAAGGGTGGGGACTAAAGCAGAGCTGCTCAAACTTCAGCATGCATCAGAATCCTTGCAGGGCTGTTATAACACCGATTCCAGGGCCCCAGTCTTAGAGACTTTGATTCAACAGCTTGTGAATGGTGCCCAAGAATCTACATTTCTGTCAAGTTCCAGAGGACGCTGATGCTGCATCCACAGACCACACTTAGTAGCAGTGGTCTGTCAAAAAGGCCTTGGAAGTTTGGTGACCTTCATCATCAGGAAATTGCTGAGGCCGGAGTCTACCTGGCTGTCTGTCTGCCACCTCCACGATGGAAGGCCAAGCCCAAATGGGAAGACTACATATAAGGACGTTATTGAATTAATAATATTGGAAACTCCCCCTTATTGGTTTCTGCAGCAGGACTGGCAGTTAAAAAAAAAAGCAAGAAGCATTTGGAGCATAATGCCCACGGCAGCTGTGCTGGGCATTCTCTGTCCGTCCCGCGTACACTCTGCCTGTCTCTGTTGTGGGCTGCACCTTGGAGGCTGCCCTCTGTGGACATTCGTCACCAGGGCGGCCTTGCCTCCCAGCTTTGATTTGGCTTCAGTCAGTGGGAGGTCAGGAGGAGAGAGAGGCCAGGGGTCCCTATTCCTCCTGCTCCCTCTTTTTTTCTCTCTGGGGCTGGCGGTGACTATGAGCACCTAGCAGCAGCTCCCTGGGCGTTCCCTCCTCAGTTGCTGCTGTGCTCTCCAGCCTCCGGGGAAGCTGGGTCTCCCCCTCCCTCAGGCCTGCGCCGTTCAAGTCTTGTCGTGACTGGTTTCTGTGGCTGCAGCATCTCCTGGGGGTCTCCGAACCTTGCCCACGCATCTCTGATAGGCTCTTTTCTGCGAGGACCCTTGACTGACGTGGGAGCCCAGGTAAGGGCCGTGCTGGAAAACGTGACAGTGGAAGGTGTAGCTGCGGTGAGAAGAAACTCCCGAATGGAGTGGGCGCTGGTGGGGATTAAGGCAGAGAGGCAGCCTGACCCCTGGAGTCTGGGTGGAGGCTAGTGAGCGAGGCAAGGGAGGGGCCTGGCCTTTGAAGTGTTGCCGGGCTTACCTGCAGAGGGTCCTGAGAGGCCCCTGGATCTCTGGTCAGAGGTAGGACTGTGCTGGAACGTGACCGAAGTGCCACTCGTCTGTCATTCCCGTGCCTAAACTTGGATGGCAGGGTTCAGGGTCAGAGAAGCTGTTGTGTGAGGAATGTGTATTCCTTCCCTGCAACTGCCTGGCAGAGTTTCTTCTCCTGCCCCTGCCTTTTCCGCAGGCACCCTTAGCATTGTCAGCCTAACACGGGAGTTATAAAACCTTTATGTGGTACTTTGATCTTGCTAAATTTTGTCACAGTATAGCAAACATGTTCTGAAATGCCTGCCAAAACAACATTCACGCAGTAACAAATAGTTGAATAGAGTAATTACACCTTCCGTTCCTTCGCCCATAGGTTCCAGCGATGGGCGTATCAGTAAGGTAAAAAACATTTTTCATGGTTCTGGTGTTCAGCCAAGTCATCTTTTACAGTAGCCTCCCATGAAGCAGGACCACAGCACACACCAGTTCTCCGTGTGTGTCTGTTCTTTTGTATTGAAATGTCATGCTAGGTCGAAACTAGCTCACAGCTCTTGTGAATAATATTGGGGTGGTAAAGGTCGGATTCCAACATCTGAATACCTTGTCTTAATGAAACATTTAAAGACAAAACAAGCTCTTAACCTCAAATTTTCTACTGTTACAATTCTTTAGGTAGAGGAAAAAAGTTCTCCATGAGGAAAAATCAACTCTGGAATATTTTTCCTCTCTTTCTGGGTTATAATATATTTGTCAGAAAATATGGATGTGCAAGGGAGTCGAAAGTATGACCTTATGTGACTGAGGCAAGTCAGGATGCCTCCCTTCACGTTCCTCAGTGTGGCACAGTTTAAAACGCCCTGCGTTTTGCTCAGTTTTCCCTATTTTCTTGTGGTTTCCACAGTAAGGCTTGGTTGCTGGGTACCTGGAGAAGACAAGCCACTGAGAGTACAGAGGAGAGGAGCCCACATCGGCCAGGAAGGGGATGGGCTTTCCTGGGTGAAGGCTTCCTGGAAGACGCCATGCCTGACACCACCTGTTAGTGTAGACACAAGAGGACAAGGGTCTGGGGCATATCACCCTGGTGAGAGGGTCCCTGTCCTAGTCAGGAACAAAGAGGAGCTCGGTATGCACGAAGGGTGTGGGTGGGCCCTGGTCACATGGGCTTCCTTTTTCAGTCTCAGCCCAGGGGTGAGGACAGATCATGCTAATCCTCCTCATTTTCACCTCCAGCCTAGAGTGAATGTTCTCCCTGTCCGCCTGGCTGGGGAAAGTAGCCTCGGGTTTGCTTTCTGTTCTGGTTTGGCCCTCAGAAGGCTCTGATTAGCTTTTCTCCTGGTTTTTGAAGATGCATCTCCTTACTCACTTCCCCTGGATGAGCTATCCATCTTTGTTTAGGGTTTGATTTCCTTGGCTTTGCATTTCCTGTTTTCTTGTTCTCCTCCCCCGAGCTTTTCCCCTGCAGGCTTTTCTGGTGGGCCGTTTTCCCAGCACCTCTTCTCTGAATCAGCTCATCCTTTTGTTTGCCCTCATTGTTCCTCGGCACCGCACTCCTGTTTCTTCATCCTGGCACCAATCCGTCAGCGTACCTGACCTTAGCTGAGGGCTCTGTTTTATGTGGGAGAGGGTGCTAGATGTCCTTTTCAGGAATTTGGGTGACTGAAGCCCACCTCTGCATGTTCAGACTCTGAGAGAAGCCCTCACCCAACCCAACCTCTCTATGAATTTTTTTTCAGACTGTTTAGGTTCTTACATCTTCCCTCTCCCCCAAACCCCAAGAGAAGAGTACCTGTTGCAAAGGCTTGAGTAGTTTACCATCTACCTGGTCTGCATTAGGGAGAAGAGAGTTTACAAATGTATTGATTGCTGATTAGCATTATATTTTCAAAACTACTTGCTTTAAAAAGGGACTTCTGCCTTGGGAAAGGATAGATACAAAGGATACATACAAGAAGGTATCGCTCTGGTAAGAGGTAAGATTGTGAAATTCAAACCCAGTTTCATTTCGTAATGACTGTAATAAATGTAGAAACGTCTACTTAAGCAATTAGCTTTGGGAATACAAGGCTAAACATAAGACAAAGTAAAGCGGATTTATGATTTTGTTAATTGTTTCCTGTGCTACAGGCAGCATCCGTCCCTCACATCCCAGAGTGCCGTTTGATGCAGGCACCCACTTTTGCCTTTCCTGGTATTAATCTTCCTTCTAAAATCTGTACTGTTCACCTACTCTCTGATGTGTCCATCAGGATAGTCTAGGTTTTGCTGCAGTAACAACAACAACAAAATCCCACCGAAATCTTTGTAGCTTGATAGAACAAAAGTTTATTTCTTGCTTACAAAAAGAACATATTGCATCTGGGTGGCTGCTCTCCAGGGTAGCTGTCCTCCACGTGGCAGCTCTGCTTCTATCTCATGACATTTCCATGTCACCGTCTTCTCCCACGATGATTGCAGCATGTTAAGAAAGAATGGAGAATTGCACACAGGTTTTTTAACACTCTCCCCAGAGTGACTTTTGCTCACATTTCAGTGGCCAAAGCGAGTCTCCTGGCCTCACTCGTTTAAGGCACCGGAGAAGTATCATCCTTCTGGGAGCCTTGAAGAGAAGAGAAGCACAGATATTAGTAAGGTCTACCTCAGTCATTAGAAGCTGAGAGGACAGAAATGAATAAAGGGATGATCCCAGTCCTCAGCTACTCAAAGTCCAGTGGGGGAGATAAACATGTTGATAATATTACAATTTAGTTTTACAAAACCATACAAACTTCAAAATACATAATGCGTTAACTGCAATGATAGAACAGAAAGTACCCCGTGGTGCAAAGGTATGGAATCTACCTTGCTGAGCCTGGTTGTGAGAGGAAAACTTGAGTGCAGAGGTGACGTAGGGGCTGGTGTTTGTCTGTTCACCAGGTTTAGATCTACGTTACCTTGGCAAAGGTGGTGTCTGACTTATTTTATGTGTTGCATAACATCTAAACTAATAATTTGGGATACAGCTCTAAGAAACAGGCTTACCTGTTCTTTGAGACCTCAAGAAAGAAATGAAAGCAATCTGTCAGCAACAGAACAGATCTGCTAGCTCAGATGAAATGCAGTACATGAGTATCCTTTTAATAAAGATGTGCTAAAAATACTTTTACTGAGCAATTGTGCTACTGACAGTTCTTTGATCTCACAAATTAAACTTGCTGTTATAGTATGAAAAGAACAAAGCCAAGTAAAATAACAATCAAGGTTAGTTATTAGGCAACAAAGGTTGCATATACAGTACTTTGATTTGCTCAGAGATTCTGACATATTGTACATTAGGTATAAATGTGAGTGGTGTGTTAACATTGCGAAGTATGTGCTTCATAGACAGATGAAAACTGTCTCTTCCTCAGATCTCGTAGAGCCTTGTTCTTGTCCTCTTGCACTGCTGTAGTCCCACTGGGCTTCTTGCCCATCACGCTGGGCATCCTCTGACCTCAGGGCCTTTGCACTTGTTGTTTTCTCATCTGAAACCCTCTTTCTCCAGATACCCACTCACCTGCCTTTCTCAAGGGCCATTCTCTCAGTGAGGCCCATTGACCACCCTATTTTAAGATTGTGACCACAACCTCCTCCCCATGTCCTAGTCCTCTTGCACCTTCTAACATAAATAATTGATAGTTAACTTATTTATGCAGTTTCTGATCAGTCTTCCCCACTAGTGTATGACCCCGTTCTATACCACTAGACTAAAGGACTGCTCTTCATAATTAAGTAAATTTAGTTTTATAAAAACCTTATTATATTGCCCTTATTCTTACTGTGCCTTACATGGACATTGCGGAACCACTCCATGTAGTAGATATGTGTTTTTTTGGGACAAAATAAAGGTGAGACTGTATCCGGACATGATCTAACAGATGTAAGGTGATAGTTACCATCAGTTGACAAAAGCATTTCTTCAGAAAGATTAGTCTCTTTCTAAGGATTGTGTAGAATAGAGAAATGAGAGATTGAGGCAGGAAAACTCTTAGGGGTTGTTGCCCAGGTGGTAGAGGCCAGGGACCTGTTCTTTAGTGGAAACATTGGGAATGAGAAGTCTGAGAGTTTGGGAAGGAAGGAATGCTAGGATTTAGGGATTTGCTTTGTGTTTTAATCAGCTAATAATCAACGAGGACCCAAGATAAGTTTCCAGTATTGAGAAGAATATAATTGTCAGAAACACAACCAAAGGTTGTCTCTTCTATACAGAAAGTCTCTTGGGTTCCCAAGACTCTTATTTAAGAAATTATGAGTAAGAGTGTGTACATGTGTGTGTTTGAATGAAAAGTTGTCTCTGTTGTGTGAGTGACTTTACGTGAGAGACAGAGAGGGAAAGGAGATGCTTTTTAAATAACTAAATGATGGTATTTGCCTCTAGGATATTTTTTGAAATTTCGGTGTATTTGGTTCAGGGAAGGAGAGCTAGATGGCATTCTGTGACCATTCTAGTGTGTCCTCCCCCCAGGGTTGACACTGCAATGTGGCCCTCCCCCCCACCTTGTCCTCAGGCTGCGTCTGCCCAGTGCCAGGGCTCCGCCCTCAGAGCCGATAGGCATGGTGCCAGCTGCCTGCAGGCCCAGCCTCGGGGAAGGCGCAGGAAGATAAGGTGGAAGATAGCCGGTGTGGGAAGATAGGGAGCTGACTGCATATAAAGGAGAGTGTTTATTCCCTTTATCCACCCCTGACTTTTTCCAATTCTTAAATTTCTATATGTTTGAAGTCCAGGGAATTGTGGCTTAAAGATACTTATGGCTGCTTGTCATAGTAGACTCTGCTAGAAAACTGGGAACTTGTGTAGCTGACCACAGGAAACCCACCTGTCTTCTTGAAATTGAGAAGAATAACGAACACCACTATTTCTTGCTTTCATAAATTTCCCAAGAAATTTTCCCCACCCTGTTTTTCCCCACCTTGTGAGATGAGAATTTGGCTCATTTATAAACATGCCTGCCCCTGCCCACCCCACCCCATGCCTGCCTCCCTCTTCTCAGTGTTCCTCCGGTAATTGACTCCTTACTGGGGCAGGATACAGTGGAGGCTTTTGTGTTCACGTACACTCTTCTTTATAATTGGATTTGGGATGGAGTCAGTCAGGGGTTTTGATTGCAAACAAGAGAAACCAACTCTGAAATTACTACAAGGATGTTGCGACGCAGACAGGCTTGCAGAATTTTTGGAAGGCTGGAGAGGTAGACTTCAAAAGGGACAGGGACCAAGGGCATCCTCCAGAGAGAAATAATGTAGAGATTATGAGCACAAATGCTGGAACCAACCAGCCAAGGTTTCTCTGCCACTCATCAGCTGAATGGCTGTGTGCAGGTTACTTAACCTCTCTGTTCTTCCAAAGATAATTATGAAGAATAAATGCATTAATATTTGTAAAAAGTGCTTAGAACTTTTATTTGCCAGTGACTGGCAAATAATAAGCAGTAGTATATCAATGCTTGGTAAATACACATTGCTAATTGAGCTTGTGTGTATACATATGTATGTTGGCAAATGCTGCTAAATGCCAGGTTGTTCTCTAGGCCATGGGCTTTCCTCCCATGCCACCTCCTCTTCTTTGCTTGCACTAGCTTTCCCTTATGAGAAATTACTAATCTTCGTTCAAGGGCTTTGTTTCAGTTCTTGATGTTTCCCTCAGAAACATCTGTTCTGGAACGTTATTAACATGGAGGATACATAATGATCTCTGTTTCTACATTTTGGGCTTCAGTTTTACTGTTCCTCTTAGGGATAGCAGAGTCAATTTTTTCTGCCACCTTGTATGTTTTTTTAACTATGTTTTCATGATCACTTTTAACATCCCCTTTTCTCTTTCCTCCTGTTATTTTGGTAAATGAGAAAGAGCCAAAATGGAAACTCTCGTAGAGGATAAACCATCCTTCCTCTGTGGAGGTTTTTAGAAGCCTCCTTCTTCTTAAAATTGCAGCATTAATATTTAGAAATGGAAAAGAATGGGATATTTCTGCAATACATACTACTTTCCTTCTTCAATTTGGTTCAAAGAAAATTACATCTATCCATTTTTTTTGTTGAAATAGTCTTTCCTTTAAGGTGAGATTGTTAAGAGTGTGGTTATTTTGGCAAACCCAGATCGCAGTCTGTTAACGGGGAAGCTTTACTTAAAAAAAATCAAGGCTGGGCACAATGGCTCAAGCCTCTAATCCTAGCACTTTGGGAGGCCAAGGCCAAAGCTTGCTTGAGCTCAGGAGTTTGAGGTTGCAGTGAGCTATGATGACGCCACTGCACTCTGGCCCACGCGACAGAGAGAGACCTTGTCTCAAAAAAAAAAAAAAAAAAAAATCAGTGACTAAATACATCCCATACATTGAATATGCTGTTCGGGGTTATTGTCTCTCTCTCTCTCCCCCTGCACCCTCACACGCTATCTAGGTATATGGTCATGCAGTTCAGCCTGATTTTAATATGTAAGTACTTAAATATTTATCTTTTGAATATTTGGAAGACTCAAAGCAGCTTAAAAAAAGTAGAGGCTTTTTTCATTGACAGTTTAACATGAGGATTACAGAATCATTATAATGAAATGTTCGCATTTAAGATGAATATATATGGTATCACATAACTTCATGGGCTCAGAGTTTATCTCACTTGCCCAGCAGAGTAAGAAGATGATTAGAAGCGTTTTGTTTCAGCGAGGTACATGTATACATATGTTTGTGTGACCTGAGTAACTGTAAAAAATATATTTCTTACTGTGGGTTGCAGTAAAAAAGTTTGAAAGCCTGTTGATCTGAGAAAACAGCCCAGTGTCTTCCAGTTGTATCTCTGCACACCTTGTAGTAGGTTGCTCCCTCAGGCGTAGAGGACCGTGAGAAAGCCAGGGAGAAGGTGGTTAAAGACTTAATGTGTCACCTGATGGTTAATAGGGCTGTGATTGTGTAGAAGTGTTTGTTGTCCAGCTTGAGATATACAGGACGTAGGTGAGGGTTATATGAAAGGAATTGCCTGCCGTGAGTCACAGAATTAATTTATAATTGGAGAGCTTTCAAAAGCAAGTTTCCCTGCGTGTGTTGGTAATAAGACATGGGGATCGGCTGTTGAGAACCTTTTGTTAGCATTGAATCTTTACTACAGGAATGTGGGTGACGGTGGAGGGAGAAAGTGCTTTTTCGGAAAAGAGAAAAGTTCTGTTCTCTGCAGGTGAAACAGTCCTCATTTTTACCTTCATGTTTAAGGCTTTATTTATATGGATGACTTCTGTGCCGCATTTAAGTACATTTATAAGAAGAAAACACGAGCACACAATTGTGCTAATTAACTCCTGGAGCTTCATTTGCTCATGATTACATTTCTAAAGTTGCCATTTAAAACCTCACCGAAGTTAACAAGGTTTGATAAGGCATTAAAATCTCCCCGTGGCATGGGGACATCGAAACTTACAGGCAGTTAGAGTGCCCTGGCATAGACCTTCAACTTGGAGGCTTTCGTTATGTGTTTATTTAGTTAGCTTCGGAGATTATAATTTGCAAGTAAATTTCGAATTTCAGAATCTATCAAACATAGTTTTAAAATTTTTTGTTTTTTTAATTGTAAAATGCACATAACATAAAATTTACCATCTTAACCATTTTTCAATCTATAATTCAGTAGCATTAAGTGTGGTCACATTGCTGTGCAACCAATCTCCAGACCCAAATATGGTTTTACAGCCAGAAAGGTATAAAAGCTTCATTATAAGTATGCTTTTACCCTAGAGTTTTTCTTTAATTTTTAAATTTTTTCTTCCATTAGCTTCAACATTAAGGACAACATCCTAGGATTTTAACAATATTTTGGTGTTCTAAGATTTTCTATTAGTTTTAACAGATTTCTTCCAATTTATGACATTTGAACTGTGTGATAGAAATAGAAGGAAATCTTTGCTGCCATGCTGACTGCTGTTCCCCTTCTGAATGTACTTCTTCTCTCTTGAATTTTCTTGGTCAACTCAGTCAGTACCTCCTGTAACTTTTTAAAGGGGTCTTGGCCTTTTATTTCAAGGGACACACATAATTTCAAACTGAACAAGGTGTAGAAATACCAAGCTTCTGAAGACCTCATAATCTGGAGAGGGGCATAAATCTTAGAAAAAAGGAAAAGGGTTCAATCATCCTGTTTTATGTTCTACCTATGAGTTTTAAAATAGTGTCAGTCTAGCCTAGGAACTGCTTTAAAAACAACTGTCTTGGTGATTTAATCTTACCCTTAGTGAAAGATCTGTATGGAAAAGTGGTTAATTAAATATGTATTTCTGGATTCTTTAAAACCCCTTTTCCTCCCGTGGGTTGCTGGTTTTGCCACATCTGAATGCTGAAGCCTCATATTGGCATCTCTTGCATCAAACTGGGGAGTTGGACTCAGGACTCAGGACTCAGGACCGGGGAAGGAATGTGGGGATGATGGAGGGCCATGGGGCAATGAGCAAAGCTTAAATTCTTGATTTTGGGCCTAATGAAGCCAGTGTCCTACATGTGAAGATCATGATTTTATTTAAAAAAAAAAAAACAATGGAGTGCAATTTACATATCCCAGAGTGAGGAGCGAATGCAGTACCTGCTCTTTGGGGCAGAGAGGGAGCATTTGGATTTTACTAGAAACCGCATTGACCACGTGCCTTCAGATCATTTGCTAAATGTAGCTATCGTAACATAATCCGTTGCATATCTCACACTGTTCCTTTTGAAGCTGATACAGAATCTAGTTGTGTACAGACATAATTAAATCCGAACACCGAGAACCCCCAAATTACTGATATTTGACTTTGGGGTGTTTTCTTCCTGAATTGTTTTCTTTAGATGTTGTTAGATTTGGTTATTGAGAGGCTAATGGCAAGAGAAAGTGATCCCAGACATTTTAGCAGAATTGTCCACAAAACAGATACTCTAAGCAATGATGTTCTCAGAACAGGAACTTTGGGCAGAGCCCAGTTTGTGTTCTTTATCTACGAAGGGAGGTTTAGAATGGAACTGCTGCCCCATCTCTTCCCACTTGGCTGTCTGCAGTGCCCCCACTGTAGGTACTGTCTTCTGCCTCACAGAGGGCTCCTTCCCTCGCCCCCGTGCTCTCCTCCATCCTCATCTCTCTCAGGGCAGGCAGAGAGTGGCCAGATGGACCCACTGAGCAGAGAGGGGGCGTGAGTGCAAACATCCTTACCAGCAGAACCGAGCCTCATCCTGTCTTCCCGGCTCTTTATCTAGAGGTTTAGCTCGCTTCCCGCCATCCATAAATACACTTCTGTTAGAGCTAACTTAAGTTTGGACTTTTTTCTGACTGCAGACATGTTCTTAATCCTTTATGTATAAAGAGTTGCCATTTTTATCTGTGAACTTTGCCTTTCCTTTATAGGGTTGGAGGCGGCAGGGCAGTGAGAGTGGAGATTTTATCTTGTTTTATAGCTTTTTTTTCCATAGTTATAAAAGTAATATGTTTAATATAGAAAATCTGGAGGTTGGGAAAGAGAGAAAGAAACAAAAATCTACCTATCATACAGAGACCATTATATTAGCGTTTCGGTATAATCCATTGTTTGTTTTTTAAGTATTATCAGTCTTGTCTCTTCAGTTTTATCTTTCTCTTTTTGCAAAAATACTTCTATATACTCTTAGCTCTGTAAAGCATTTGTAGTGGGTGCGTAATGTTTTATCATGTACTTGGACCAGAGTGCAAGAAGGGAGGAGGAAGTGGGGAATAAAGGGAATTGTAGTGCTTTTGGATAGCCCACGGATTGTAAAATCCGTTTAAGTGGTCAGCATAACCTAGCAAGTGGTCCCTTCCTGTATAATTTACACATGTTACATTGACGGATTCCCTAGTTCCCCACTTTTGGAATGCAGGGCATTTTAGTAACTTTAGATCTTTAATCTACAAACAGATTATCAATCAGTGTTAACATACTTTTAAAGAGGCTTCTTTTAAAAAATCAGGGTTATGATTTACTCTAGCTGAGTGGAATAAAGTTAGAGAAGAAATTAAGTTTGTTACCTAATTTCATGCAGACAGCAGAAAGAGTGCAGTTGTAGGTGTTTAAAATGAAGTTTGATTAAAGTTAAAAATTGAGAGAGTTCTAAAAATGGAACCCCTTATGAAGTAACTCTTATAGCAATTATGCTTAAAGAGGAGGGGTGAACACAAAAACCTTAAAGTTACTTTTGGATTTTCTATAGCAGAATACATGTAAATTGGAATCCGAATGGGACTGTTCCCTTAGAGGGTGAAAACAAGTAGAAAGGAGGCAAAATACGTCCAGAAAGTGTGGGACAATCACAGGTTGCTTCAGCCTGAGGATCTGGTAACTCTGGTCTTGGCCTCTTTCCCCTGCTGTTCATCTTGGCTGCATAATGTCCTGCTTTTGGGGCCAAGGCTTGTCCCTACTTGACCTCCCCAACCGAGAAAGTAGGAGGCAACCTCACATTTAAACCTGATTAATAGATACTCACTAGTCATTGGTGGGAGGTGAGTAGGAAAGGTTTGGAGGGGTGAGTGCAATATTTTGTAATTGTCAGGTGGAGGTGCTTATACCCTGGGACAGCTCAATTTACTCTTTTCTGTTGATACCCCTAAATGTGTTTTGAGATAGTAATGGATGTTTAGGTAAATAAATAAATGTATGTTACAAATCCCTTGTTCAGATGTGTTTGAGAAATGTTGGATTAAACAGGTTTATTTACTGTAGGATTTCTCTAGCACCTTTAATGTGCTTATATGCATTTTTCATCTCTAAGGAGGGAGAAAAGAGGAAGCAACATCTTCAAAACTCATTTTGCCCATACATTCCTTTCTTGGAGGACCTTTGTTGACAAAGGGGCTTGAGGGGCTTTTTTGATTTAGAAACATTTGCAGCAGGAAACAGGATTTAACATCTGGGTGGTATCGATCAACTTTTCTCAAATTTAACTGTGATGTGAATCATCTGGGGATCATCATCTTCTGATGGGGTAGGTCTGGCTGAGGTGGAGCCTGAGAATCTGCTTTGCCCAGAAGCACTCAGGTTATGATACAGATGCTGCCGGTTCACAGACCACACTTGGAGGAAAGCTGTAGATTACTGTTGATTACTATAATACCATCTGGAGATTAGCTGGGATGGGCCTGGGGAAGGTAGTAGCATGTGCCAGGTGCTTTTAGTAGCATTCCAGGAATGGGAGCTTCCTAATGAGCAGGAAGAGCGATTGGCAGTTGCTGATGCCTACTGCCACAGAAGGGGAGTTTCCAGGGGACCTGAACGTGCTGTGGTGACCTGGGTGGTGTATGCGCTGTTTCTTGTTCTGGCTGAAAGGATCACTGGTTAGGTTTGCTGGGACAGCTGTAGGTCCTTGTCCCAGAGTAGAAAGGTGGGGGAGGAGGGAAACAATTTGAAGAAAAACATTTTATGACAACTTATTAGATAAAATAAAGGATATCTAGACAGATTAGAAGAAATAATTTAGTGAATGGACTAGAGAGAAGGTGATTTAGTGGAGGCACAAGAGAATCTAAACCAGTGTCAGAAAGTTGGAAAGCGCGAGGATGTCGTTAGGACAAGAAACTCGTTAGCGTCAAAGCAGTAGGACTCTGGTTAGGCTCTTCCCATTAGAGGGAGGGAACCCTGCACTTTGTGGAATTTGATTTCAACAAATTAAGGGAAGTGACAGTTAGGTGTCATAGATGAGAGCACTAAAGGGAAATACGGCACAAGATGTGAATGAAATTCCGATTCTGTAGTCATACTGTTCAAATGTTTTAGAAAAGTAGAAGGAAGTGAAAGGAGCTGGTGTGGCTGTAAAGTGAGCTTTCGATGGACCTCAGATTTTAAAAGGACATGTACTTAAGAAGGAGGGAGACATGTGGTCCAGGATAAATAAAGTTTCACAAGCCAATGAGACTCAAGTGCCCGCGAACTGAGGGCTTGTGAAGTAGTGAAGGACAACAAAGCTAACAACTTTGTGTGCGATTAGTGAAAAAAAGAAGGAAGGAATGCCACTTCTTGTGGTGAATGGTAAGAGATTTGCCAATGAGAGACACTATCCTCTGTCAAGAGGATAATTTTTTAAACTAGAATTTCGTAAGATAGGCTGAGATAGCGTTCTTAACTGCCCTGAATGACCTTGATACTGAAAGTCTGCAAGGGATTATAGCACCGCTGCTGAGATTATTTGCAAAATTGAGGCAGATCTGTGTCATACTCCTGGAAGTGCAAGTGTTGTGAATTTTATAAGTTGTGTATGTGAAATAGTAGACTACTGAGGTTAATTTTGATTCTCTTGAATTCTAAAATGAATTATTAACTAAAATATTTAGAAGAGCTAAGAAAGATACATAGTTATTAACCAGGACATAGTATAGGTTTAGAGTGAATTACGGAATTTCCAGTTATCAGTGTCCAGGTAACACTTTTGTTTATATCAAAGATAGTACCGAGAGGTCTAAACAGTGGTGGTGGCAGGTTTTTGCCATTGACAAAAGCCCATAGAAATTCTGTACCCGTTTGGGAAAGGATCCTGGTCCCAAGAACCTAATAACAGCTGAATGATTCCAGGTTAGCACTTCCAGACTCCCAAATACAGAACTCCTAACCCTTATGGGTCGAGTGGGTGAATGAAATAGCCCATGTCCAAGAGAGGCCTGATGGGAGACCCCTAGGAATGTTGCCAGGAGGAGGATTTTCTTTCTCATGTATCATGTTTTCCCTTCTGACCAGGAGGAACCTTGGTTAAGAGGATTCTCTCTTGGTAGGCAGAG
Organism: Avahi laniger; assembly: GCA_963575035.1. NCBI lineage: Eukaryota > Metazoa > Chordata > Mammalia > Primates > Indriidae > Avahi > Avahi laniger. The sequence continues at coordinate 54,466 of CAUYSK010020992.1, forward strand.
AATTCTGTTAGTGTTCCATTGGCCTTGCTTTGGGGACAGGCACTCTGCCATGTCCTAGGGCTGTGGGTGAAACAGATGTTAATGTAATCCTGTCCCTTGAGAAGTTTACAGTCTAGTAGGGGAGATCCACGTTCATGTGTGTAATACTACTAAAGTTTGCTGAGTGCTCAACAATAACAGTAGTTACCATTCGCCCCAGCACTTATTAATTATGTAGCAGGCATTGCTCTAAGCTCTTTACATAATTTTAAGGTAGTGGCTTTCAAAGTGTAGTCCTAGGACCAGTAGTGTCAGGATCCTTTGAGAACTTGTTAGAAATACAGACTCTCAGGCTTTACCCCAGACCTGCTGAACCAAAAACTATGGGCAGTCTGTTTAATAAGCCCCAGGTGTTTGATGCATGCTGAAGTTCGAGAATCACGGTTTTAAGTCATTTATTCTTTACAACAACATTATGAGTAGATTTTATTTCACTCATTTAAAGAGGTGAAAACAGAGGCACAAAGAAGCTGAATAACCTGTGCAAGGACGCGACTTTTAAGTGGTATCAATGGGCTTTGAATCCAAGCAGTGCAAACCCAGCTCTTAACTGCCATGCAAGGCTGCCTGCCAGGAGAAGGTGCAGCACACAGAGGAAGTAGCTGTAAACTTCAGAAGGTAAAAAGAGTTAAGGTATTAAAAGAGCTGGATTTTTTCTTTGTAAACATTTAGCAAGAATTAACTATATGCAATGCATCATGTTAAACACTGGACATTTATAAATTTGAGCACAAGATAGACCCTATCTTTTAGAATCTTATAATGAAGTAGGGGAAAGCCAAATGTAACTAGGTATCTGGAATCTGAAATGCTTTGGAAGCACATAAAAAGTTCTAACAGGAGATTTGAACATATGAATGCATTTTAACATGAAGTATATGAAAATGTATGCAGAGAAAGGCATTCTAGGCAGAGAGAATATCATGTGCAAGATTCAGAATATCATGTGCATGTTTCAAGATTGAAACAACTTGTATTCTTGGGTTTACTCTTGGATTTACTGGTATTTTTGTATATTTGGCCCTTAGCATCAGTTTTTCGTAGTCTAGACTTGTCTAGATTGTGGTATAGATTGGAAGTTCCCAATTTAAAAGGAGGTTGTGAAACTGATTGCTCTGCTTTTGTTTTTTTTAACTGCTTTATGGAGGGATGACTGACATACAAAACTGTACATGTTTAACGTATACAACTTGATGACTTTGGAGACAAGTGTACACTGTGAAACTATCACCACAGTCTATGCCATGGATCTGTCCACCTCCAAAAATTTCCTCCCATCCTCTTTATTATTTTTCCCCTCTCCCCCATCAACCTGTTTATTACTTTTTGTGATAAAAATACTTAACATAAGATCTCAGCAATTTTTAAAGTATACAATACAGAATTAACTATAGACACTGTGCTGCAGTGTATCACTAGGACTTAGTCACCTTGTAGAATTGAAACTTTGTACCCTTCGACTAGCACCTCCCTCTCCCTCCTCCCTTTTTGTTTTGGCTGCCATTTCTTGCTTTTATGTAACATAAGTGGAAATGGAAATGTGCCTTAAATGTGGAAGAAATAATCTTGAATTACAGTGCGAGATAATTTTGGTTCAAGTGAAAGAGTTCTTACCAAAAACTGGTTAAGCAAGGGAATATATTACTGGGGAGATTACAGAGCTCTCCCTGCTCTACATGTAAGATTTGAAATCTAGACCAGGACTGGTGAACCTTTTCTGTAAAGGGCCAGAGAGTGAATACTTTTGGCTTTGCCAGCCTCTACATAACTCTGCTGTTGTAGTAGGAAAGCCAGAGTTGTAATTAAATGGCATGCAGAGTTCCAATAAAACTTGGTTTATGAAAACAGGTAGCAGCTAGGTTTGGTCTGTGGGCCCCCACATCTATTAATAGATCCTTCAAGTGTCTCACATTGTTTAGATGAAGGCCAGGTGACCCTAGGAGGTCCTTTCTGAGGCTGTTTGTATATCTTAGTTGAGTAATTGAAAAATAAAAAGTGGAACTAATATTCTCAATTCTTCCTTCCACCAGAAGATTTTACACTGTCACTTTTATTGTTTTGCAGCTTTCAAAAATTTATGTACAACTTCACAAGAAATATCTACGAGACTAATTTGCTTCTAGATGTCAAAGAAGGGAAGAATAAAAGGTTTTTCTTTTATTCATTTCTGATTTGTGAGTAATGTAGGAAATGAAAAGAGAATTCTTTTTCCTATTGACAACCCCACACAAAACAACTTAAGTGTTTTTCACTACAAAGAAATGATTGGTATTCAAGTGTCTCTTTAAGTTTTAAAACAGACACATAAGTCATTCGGTATATAAAAATATACTTCCTCTATGTATACTCTAGTTCCCTATCTGCGCACTCTCTATGCGCATGACCACTTAAGGCAGGGAGGGACAGGGTGAGTGGTGGTTGGGGCGGGGAGTGGTGGAGGTGGATTTCATAGGTTTTGAGGTCGTAACGTCATGCTTTACCACTTGGCAGATTGTCAGTGTGACATTGGAAAGTCACCATTGGCTGGTCAGCTTCTGCTACATATTGGTCCTAGATTTATAGATGGCACCAATCCCTCTGGGGCTTATGAGACTGGTTGAGGAGAGATGGCATACACCTACAAACAGAGCCAGGAGGCATTATGTTTTAGTGGAAAATACAGACAGGTGCTAGAGTTTGGGGGACAGGCTTCATCATGGGAGGCTCAGGGCTTGGATGGGCTTCATGTAGCATTTGTGTGGATTGAAGGAAGGGCGGGATGTAGAAAAGGTAGAGAGATACACATAGCAGAGGTCATGGCAAGGGCTCGTGCACATGGTTTGTCTAGTAAAAACCAGATAACCTGCCGGACTGCAGCAGAGTTTGTACAAAAGAAGTGCAGCAGGGACTCTGTAGACAGGTACAAAAGGTGTTGACCCCAAGGTTAAAGACTTGGAATGTTGTGAGTACTCAGGAGGGTAAACGTTTTTTAAAAAATATTTTGTTTCATTAAAAAAAACAAAACCAAGATGATATGTAAGGAAATGTTTTAGACTAATTTGTGTGAAAGTGGGAGAGACCAGAGTGGACAGAAAAGCCATTAGAGTCATTCTGCTGTGCAGCCCGAGGAAGTTATGTTGAGGACAGTGCAGGATTTAGCAAAAAAAAAAAAATGCTGTATTTCGAAATAATATTTGAATTTTTGAGACTGCATCTGTGAGAAGAAAGGAGATCATTACTTTTTTTTTTAAACTTTTGATTTTGAAATAATTTTAGACGTAAAAGCTGCAAAACGAGTACAAAGAGAGTTCGCTTATAACCATCACTTGGCTTCCCCAAATGTTAACATTTTTACATGGTCACAGTACAGTTGTCAAAGCCCGCATGGATACACATCATTAACTAAAATGCAGACCTCATTTACATTTTGCCGGTTTTCCTGCTGGGGTCCTTATGCTAGTGCAGGATCACACAGCGCCTTTAGTTGTCAGTTTCCTTTGGACTTTTCTCATCTGGGATAGTTCCTCAGTCTCTATTGGTCTTTGTTAACCTTAACAATTTTAGCAGAGGACAAGCCATTTATTTTGAAGAATGTCCCTCAGTATGGGGTTGTCTAATATTTCATCATTAAATTCAGGTATGCAGTCTGACAAAAATACCATAAAAGTGCCTTTCTCAGTTCATCGGATCAGGAGGCAGAAGATGTCAACATACCTCATGATAGGAGATAACTTTTATCCCTCGGGGAAGGTGGGGTGTGCTAAGCTTCATTTGAAAGTTACTATTTTTTCCTTTATACTTATTAAGTATTTTGGGGGAAAGTACTTTGACACCATGCAATACCCTGTATCTCATCATTAGCCTCTCATCGTTAGCATCGATGATTCTTGTCTGCAGCATTTACTACTGTGATGTTTTCCTAGTGGTGATTTTGTTTTTTCTTTCTTTTTATTGCATTTAGTAATTGAAATTATTCTGTAAGGAAGGACTGTCCTTTCTTCCCCATCCTCATTCTTTTATTTATTCAATAATTTATTTACATCTGTACGGACTCATGGATATTTATTCTGTGGGTTAGAAGTCAATACTTTCATTATTTATGTTGCTCCTCAAATTGTCCCAGATTTGGCCAATGAGAGCTTCTTCACGTTGGCTGTTGTGGGAATGGCCTGTCTTGGAGTCCAGGTATGACTAGGTGGGTTGATGTTAATACAAGTAGGGAATTCAATGATAAGTGGAGATGAATAACCTTGCTAATTTAACTCTTTCCCCTAAATCTTCAGTTACTTGATTCCTAAATTTTAAAGGCTTTTCTGTGATTGCATTCACCAGGGAAGCCCACCCCGGTAGGCAAAACTGTTTTCTTGTTTGTAAACACAACCAAAAAGAAAGATATTTTCCCAAGGACTGAATAAAATCAAACTGGTGAAGCTTTGGGGTTTATTTCTGTTGTATCTATTGTGTATATTTTCCGAGAAGCTGTTGGTTCTTGCTGATGTATCTCCCTAGGCAGACAAGATTGCGAAATGTTCATAAGTATTCCTAGAACCTACTTTGATTTTCTACTCTATCTTTTAAGTAGGGAAACATGTTTATACTAGAATAGAGCCCTTTAATAATGGGAAGTTAAAATTAAGTTTAATGTTATTGATGCCATTCAAAGGGTATTCTCTTTCTGAAGGCATATAGGTACTGTGCTACTACGCAGACATGAAGATATTTTAGCTCAGGGCTATGTCTAGGATGGGGTATATAGAAAACACATACCGCATGAGCAGGTGCAGGGGGAGATTTGCTGAAACAGTGGCTTTTTGTTCTACACAAGCCCCTTGGAGGCTTAGCCCCAGATGCCAGTGCTGCTGGCAAGAGACTGAACCTTATTTCATTCAGCAAGGGGTGTGAGGGAGGTGATGGTTGAACAGGGCTCCAAGCCCCATGGCTGAAATGGATGAGAAGAGATTCAAATTGCCTTTCTCAATCACTTATTTTTGCAGTTTTACTTCAACCTGGCTGCACATGGGAACCACCTGGGAGGCTGGGGATAAAACTGCCCAGGCCCCCTCCTAGAGACTCTAATTCAGTATGTCTGGGGTGGCCCCTTGGAACCTGTTTTGTTTTTCTTCAGTTTCCCACGTGGTTCTATTTACATCCATGGTTGAGAACCACTGGATCTAGTGGATGCTATTAATATCTGTGACTTTTTAATGAAATTAGATGCACTTGTTTGTCATGCTACTCTTACTGTGTCCTGTGTTAAAAGATACGTGTATGGGGAAATAAATAAAGATAGGCTTGGGTTGTGAATTTCTTGACCTCTGTAAGTCTAGTTTTGTCATCTGCAAAACTGGATTAATAATAGTACCTAATTCAGAGTTTTTTAAAGTATTAGGTAATGGTGCATGCCAAATACTTCATATAGTCTCTGGCACATAGCAGAAACTCAGTTACTGTTATTTAATAACATTCAGCATGTTAAAATAGAGTGGTGGCTTCAGAATCAATCAAAATTTGTCTCAGTCCTGGCTCTTAACTTTCCAGCTCTGGGACCTTAAGTGAAATGCTTCGTTTCTCTCATCCTCGGGCCACTTATCTATAAAAATAGGAATAGGTGGGTACATTTACTACTATGGAAAGTGCTTAAGACAAAGGAGGTGCTCAGTAAGCATTTCTCACATCTTGTTCTACTTTCTTATCATATCACAGAGCAGTAGAAAAATATTTCAAGAACATCATTGACTCTGGGATAGCCATGCTATGTTGAGACGATATTATTACAAATGGCCTTCGTGGCCGTGGCTGGCTGCTGTGGGTATGCCCCTCGGAGCCCCGAGGAAACGGCTGTGGGCCTGAATTGTAACCAGAGCTCACGGGAGAATCGTGGTTCCCTGCCCTTCCATCTCAGCAATTGGCTCATGTTGCCACTTTTCATTTTGCCTGACTTTGATGACTGGGTAAGTCTCAAGCCTGCAGTCTAGCTGGGATTCTGTCCTTTTAACCTTGAACAAGCTTTGTTTGAGATGTAAGTTTATCTTGGGGCTTAAGAAGGACCCACAGTCTTAGAAACCTACTGGACAGTTTAATGGATCACAGCCTTTATTATTTTATTCTGTAATCTTTTAACATATGTGCCTACCAGTTACATAAGCCTTTTGGCTTCCTGGGTTTGTAAGAAATTCAAGTGTACTTATTTCACCATTCTATCTTCATATTCTGCTTGATCCCCCAGAATGGGAAAAGGGACAGTGGCCAAAACTGACAGAAACTTGTGTCGTGAACTGAGTTCTTTCATTATCAATAAACTTGGTAATTCTTGTTGGTTCATGGTAGTAATAGGGCAGGTCATACTTCTGTGGTGATCAAGGGGATTGAATCTCTCTCATTTCTCTCACCCCTTAATAGCCTAAGTACTTTAACTGAATCTGAGGGTAGTATTAAGGCATCTCCTCTAAGACCTGATGAAAAATGTACCTGTCTCCTTTAAGAGCCGATGATAAATGTGCCTTAAGTCTATTACATATTAATAGTTTAGCAAGATATTTTTAGCAACTCTGGAATGAGTTTCATGCTTGCTTCACACCTAGCTTCATGAACTATTATACTTTAATTTTAGTGGACATCCAACTTTAAAAGATGTAATACATGGTTGCTAACCGATTATTTTTTTGAGTTATGCCATTATTTTTTTCTGGGCATCCATTTGTGAATATTAAAGGATTGTAATTTTCTGATACATGTTTAAAATATGAAGTTTGCCTGAAATCACTTAGGGAACCATTTTCCATGGTTCATTAAAATGGAAAGGAGGAGAAATAAATGTGAATTAAAATCTGTTTTCATTTGTGTTGTTAGCATTCTTCTCTCTATGGGATTTATATGTCTTTTGGGAAAGAATCATTGCATCCAGCTTTAATAATTCTAGGAAATTGGAAATACAGGGGAAAAAGGGTTCATCACCTTGTCTGGGCATTATGTTTACTATGGTGGGAGCCATGCAAGAGGATATCCTGCATCGGGTGCACTGGCCATTCAGGATTGTAGGGCAAATTGATAGGGAGATCAGGATTAAGAAAGAGAATTCATGGGTTTGAAGTGTTCCTTAGACCCTGTATCTCCTGGTAAATGGGTTTTCTACATTAGGGGTGGTATCTTGTTCATATGTCTGTTTCCAGAAGCTCCCAAAGTGCCTGGCAAGGAGTTCAGTAGGTGCTTTGTAAACGTGAAATGAATGGAAGTAAGTTGCCACAAGAGTGATGAGATGAAGCCTTGGAATGCTGAGAAGAGAAACAAAACCAAGGGATTCAAAGATGGGATGAAAACAGCTAAGCAGCTGTATGTTTAGGAAAGAATGTTGACATGGAAGGGGTGCTCATTTTCAAGAGTGTTCTTGTGATATAAAGGGCAATTCTTGAGGTGCTTTAGAGCAGCAGTGGGTTGGCCCGTGGTGTTCCTGTGATGAAATTAAGCAACAGTTTTTTCTCAGTACCTGTTAATAATGAGGTAACAGATGGAATATTCCCTGTGGTCTTTTTTCCCTTAATTTGGCACTTGCTATTTTTGGCCAATACTGAAAACTAACATAAAGTCGTGTCTACAAAAGATGTTAGAATGATGGTTATTTTAAGTGTAACGAGTCAGTACTTTACTGAGTTCTACAGAGAGCTTCGTGGCTTCCCCAGGCTCAGCTAACAAGTTTGGGAACTGCTGTCCCAGAGTGTTAATGAAACAAAGATCCCCTGGGACCAGGAAGAGAAGACTTCACAAGAGCTTCTGACAACCAATCTAGGAATTGTGTCCTGTAAGAGACAGTTATTATGTTGCTTTTGTCGGTTCCCTGGGGCCTGGTAGCTTATCTGACCCTGTTATCTATTCAGTATAGAAGAATCCCATTGCTTCATTTACTCACCTTACCAACCTTTTGAAACAAGCCAGCCATGGGGGGGCAGTTTCTGTGAAGTGGAATTGTGCGAGTGTAACCCTAGAGGGGCAACAGCCAGATTCAGGATGGCAGCTGAGAGGAAGGCAAGTGGTGTGTTCTCTTTTGTGAGGCTGCCCCTGCCCAGTTTTTTAGAACTTGTTTCTACCTAAAAGCTTTCTCTTTCACTAGATCATGTGAAGTATTGGCTTTTTTTCTGAGCTGATTCAGGCAATTAGATGAGTAATAAAGAATGTTAGTTTTGGTCTACCATAATGATTTTTAAAAGTCTCCCCTGTTTAAAGGGAAAAAAATAAATTATCATGATGATTCATCTTTATGTAATCTGGTACACATGCAAGTTTTAAGTTGTTCAGTATTTCAGTAAGTGAATATATCACATAGGCTCAGACTGCCGAAGGCCTAGGAAGGGCCAATTGGGGGATGTGTATAGACTAGGCCACAAGGGTGGGAGTTAAAAATGGGCTGTCTACCTTCTAAAATTTATTTTCTTTGAAGCAAGTTGCAAATCTTTTTTTTTTTTTTTTTTTTGAGACAGAGTCTCACTCTCTTGCCTGGAGCGAGTGCCGTGACGTCAGCCTAGCTCACAGAAACCTCAAACTCCTGGGCTCAGGCAATCCTACTGCCTCAGCCTCCCAAGTAGCTGGGACTACAGGCATGAGCCACCATGCCCGGCTAATTTTTTTCTAGATATATTTTTAGCTGTCCAATTAATTTCTTTCTATTTTTTTG
>CAUYSK010020993.1:0-44564 GCA_963575035.1 Avahi laniger
GAAAGGAAAGGAAAGGAAAGGAAAGGAAAGGAAAGGAAAGGAAAGGAAAGGAAAGGAAAGGAAAGGAAAGGAAAGGAAAGGAAAGGGGAAAGGAAAGGAAAGGAAAAAGGAAAGGAAAGGAAAAAAGAAAGAAAGAAAGAAAGAAAGAAAGAAAGAAAGAAAGAAAGAAAGAAAGAAAGGAAGGAAGGAAAGGAAATACAGATAAAGATAACCATTGATTTATAAGACGAACCAAAAGATCACTATAATATTGAGAGAGAACAGAAAGGGAAGTGATGATAGAAACAGTATCCCCTCAACAATAAAGCTAGATCTAGAGATATACAATGGAAACTAAGTGGAATGAGACAAATGCAGGGGGTTATGAATGGAGAGGTGTGAAACATGAGGCACGATGAGAACTATGTAGAGAAAGAGTTAAAAGATGAGAGAAAAATGGAAGAGAGAAGGGACAGTGTAAAAGAGAGAGAGAGGAGAGAGAGAGAAATTGTGGGGTCTGAGATGATGATGTGACAAAAGCAACTTTGGCACCAGGCATGTTTCTCAGTAGCAGTGAGTTTTCAGAGTAATTTGTCCCCAGGTATCAAAGTGGCCCCTGTAACTCACCCAGATTACAAAAGTCCTTGCTGAGGCATTTCATACATTTCTATCACTTTGGTCACCACTCTCAACCTGATGATTCCTAAAAATATATCTTCAGCCAGCCCTGTCTTCTAAACTCATTCATCTGAGTGACAAAAGCCTCTGTCCAAGGTCCTGAAGGCCATAGCCTTCTCCAATTGGATGTCTCTCAAGACCAGCAAACTTCAAACTTAACTCCTCCAAAGCTGAGCACATCGTCTTTTCCCCTAAAACCAGCGTCTGTTTCTCCAGTGTTCTCCACCAGTGAAGCACACTGTTAATTCACTCTTTCTTTCAAGTTGAAATTCTTGGGGACATTCATGAAAGGAAGGGACAAATACAGTGACGAACAAGAAAAGAGAAAGAAATTTCAGAGGTATCCATGCTTTAAGGTAGCAGTGCGTAGTCACTAATGTTTGGAGGGGGTAGGGCAAAAATGAAACTACTTACAAATCACAATTCAGTATTCAGAGCTACAAATACCTGAAAAGGAGAAATATTCTTGTGTCATCTGTTTTTCAAAAAGTGTGCCACGAACTCAAGAAGCAACAGTACAAACTAGCCAAACACCTGACATGATGGGTAAGGCTGCCCAAGGGTGTTGGGATGGACATGGCTGAGCGGATACCACAGACACTAGGGAGGGCTGTGACAGGCGATCAGAGTTCAAGGAGAACGTGAAACAGCCTCTGGCTCACCAACAGGAAGTGGGCCCACAGACCCCAAGCATCAGAAATTTGAAAGTCTGAAATCAGAACTTCCATTCCCTGCACAATTGACTGTGAACACACTGCAATAAGGAACAGGCCTGGTCCGGGCCAGAATCCTGTTCTCTGCATTTGGTTGGCCTGACCCTTTGGTAACTGCAGAAAGGCAGGAAATCATTATAGAATCATGTCTAACAGGATGGGCTCTCGTGGTTATGTATGAACGATGTAGAAATACAGGAGTAAAAATGGTATCTCATTTACTCTATTAGCATATCAATACTAAAGTGTTCGATTTATGCAGCGACTTTCACCCTTGTTCATAAAACAAAGAAAGCCATGTTCTTCCATTAGAAGATAATAGTGTCACTTTTTCACACCTTGGAATAGCCTAAAAAGACAAATGGTCCTGTTACCTGTCAGGAAAAAGACCTCAGATAACTACTCTTAAACTAAAAATGCATAGTTTTGAAGGATGTCCTCCAGCATGTTATTGATTTATATGGTGATTTTCCATTAACCTATTTAATCTTCACAAAATATTGAAAACCTGCACAGAATAACTGTTGCTCTCCCTGTTTTGTAAATGAGGAAATTGGTGCATGTAAGTAATTAAGAACTTTTCCAAAGTCTTAGAGAACTAAAGGAAGGCCTTAGATATCAATTCAGTACCTGTTTGTTTCCTTTAGAAGGAAGACAGGGAAATGATATTCAGAACATCATTGTAAACTCCAGCCTTTCGCACAGTGTGAATTGTCATAAGATTTGTAACTTTTATTTATAAATTACAGTTCTCTCACCACCACCTGTCACTTTCTAGATACCGTGGATGCTGGAAACAATTCTGCTTTGGAAGAACTCAGTGGAAAAAGAAGTAAGAACAAATAAGAATTTACTTGATTTTTTTTTTTTTTTTTTTGAGACAGAGTCTAACTCTCTTTCCTGGGGGGAGTGCCGTGGTGTCAGCCTAGCTCACAGCAACCTTCAACTCCTGGGCTCAAGCAATCCTTCTGCCTCAGCCTCCCGAGTAGCTGGGACTACAGGCATGAGCCACCATGACCGGCTAATTTTTTCTATATATATTTTTAGCTGTCCAATTAATTTCTTTCTATTTTTGGTAGAGACGGGGTCTCGCTCTTGCTCAGGCTGGTCTCGAACTCCTGAGCTCAGAATGATCCTCCCACCTCTGCCTCCCAGAGTGCTAGGATTACAGGCGTGAGCCACCGCGCCCGGCCTTGGTTTAACTTATAAGATGGCTTAGGTAATTCTTTCACGTATATTGAAGTTTTAAACATTTCACATCATTAAATCTTTCCTTTTAAATTTTCTTCCTTTTCTTTAAAGCTAGAAACTAACACATAAAATTAAGGAAATAATTTCAGACTTGTTTTCTGGAAAAATACCTTATACTGTAAGCTATAAAAGAGTTTTTAATATGGGTTTTATGTATTTTGTATATCACTGTAAGTCTTGTTCTAGTAACCATGAACATAGTAGGCACTGAATAAGTAACTGTTGGTGTTTCGAATAAGTTAATCCAATGAGTTATCACTTTTCTAATAACCTTGGCACCTCTTTGTATACTCAATATGCTTTCATTTTCTGAGAATTAGTGAACTAATAGGAGTGCCCTTTCTTTTTATGCTTCTGTGCAAGATTTCTACTCCTTTTTGCACCACCAGGTACTATATCTTACGTACCTGGTAAAAGTTTTTTTCCTGGAAATGGTATTTGAAGGAGAGTTAATGTAGAACTTGTCGTAAAATCCCCATTTCCCTTTGTTTTAACGTAAGTAGGATTGTCTTCCTTTCAAATCCTGTTAGTTTGCTAGTGCTTTTTCAAATTAATTTTCTAGAATTTGAATAATAGGTGATTAAAATGAGCTAATTTGATTATGCATAGATCTCTACAGTTCCTCAAATTTATTGCTATTTATAATTTCTTCTACAAATAATAGGTGAGATTGCCTTTCTTTGATTTGGGTGTCGAAAGCTTATACTAATTTTAAAGTATATATATCGGGACTATCAAAAAGCATATCTCTAGGATATCAGAAAGTACTCTAACTGGAATTGGATTTTACGTGGAGAGTAAGAGAACTATAGGAATAGGGATCTTGCCTTTACTTATTTTTTTGAAAATAGCTTTCTTGAAATATAATTCATATACCATATAACCTACCCATTTACAGTGTCCAAATCAATGATTTTAGTATATTCACAGATACATGCAACCATTACTGCAGTCAATTTTAGAACATTTTAACCACCTCAAATAGAAACCCTGTACCCTTTAGTTATTATCCCTCCCCCTGCAAGAACAAAACCCTATCCCTCCAGTCCTAAGCAACCGCTAATCTACTTTCTGTCTCTATATTTACTATTTTGAACATTTTTGATAAATTGAGTCATATAATATGTGGGGTTTTTTTTGTAACTGGCTTATTTCAGTTAGCGTAATGTTTTCAAGTTTCATCATAGCATAAATCATACTTCATTCCTTTATATGGTTGAATAATAGTCCATTTAATGGATGTCTTAGTCCATTTGTGTTGCTATAAAGGAATACCTGAGACTGGGTAATTTATAAACAAAAAAAGATTTATTTGGTTCACGGTTCTGCAGTCTGTACAAGAAGCATGGCGCCAACATCTGTTTCTGATTAGGGCCTCAGGAAGCTTCCACTTGTGGCAGAAGGCAGAAGGCAGAAGGGAGCTGGTGTATGCAAATCACACGGTCAGAGAGGAAGTGAGTGATAGCGCATGAGAGCTTGCTCCTGTTTGTGTGCAGGTGTGTGAACAGCAGGTGGAGGGAGGTGCCAGACTCTTTAACAGCCAGCTCTTGGGGAACTTTTGCACAAACTACTAGAACAAGAATTAGTTAAGCAAGGGCAATATACATAACCTAAATATCTGTACCCCCATAATATGCTGAAATAAAAAAAAAAGAATTAGTTAAAATTAATTCTTGTAGAGGAGGGATACGTTTACATAATTAAATGTAAGCTTTCAAAAATTGAGTGGCTTCTTAAATAGTATATTAGAATTTTTGTTTGGATGACCCTAGCCAAGTCAGAAAAAATTGGTGGCATACTTGATTCTGTTAATGATTTTTCGCTCTCAGTAATAGAGATTAGAGCAGTAGAATTACTTACTGTTTTTCTGACAAGCACTTGAGGAACTGCTGAAAGTGTTATCTCTTCGTCTTCTTTTACCGTCTGTAGTTGAAAAGTATGTCATTTTTTTATTTGGATATTTTAAATGGTATCAGCTTTGTCTGTTAAATCCTAAGTTTTAGATTTTTTATATTCTTTCTTAAAAGTTAGATCCACAAAGAAGCTTTGATTTTTGTGTAAATTGTGGAAACTAGGGCCCAAGAGGATAAATTGCTGTAAAATAAATGGCTTAAATTTGACTACCTAAATATTTTAACCTCCAAAATGAAATGATTTTTGCCTTTTTTAAAATTTATTTTCATTTTTAAACAAAAGCAAATAAGAGAAAATAATGTACATTAAAAAATTTATACCTTCTTCTATCTCATCTTTAAACAAAATTCTATTCTCAATGGAAAAAAATTGTTAATTCAAAATTAATGTTCTGTAGTTTAAAAAGTCTCTTTTTCTGTCCCTCTAAAGGGTAGTTTTATACTATTTAAATGTAAATATACACAGGCTTATGTGAAATGAGCTGAGACACTGCCTGATATGATGAGTACTCTGTGTTAGAGGTGCTGTAAATTGGTGTTCCCCCGGGGCAGAGTATAATTCTTACACTTGGAAGGGGAGGTAAGTAGCTATCTGAAGGAGAGACGTTTGGAGTTAGACTTTTTATTCAACATGCAGTAATCAATAGAGCAGGCAAAAGCCTCAATTTTTCTGTTAAATTGTAGCCAAGCTAAGTTTCCCCAGGCCTGATTTAGACTTAGTATATTATCCAGGCTAACACCTGTAATTTATAGGTGAAGAAATTTAGACTTAGAGTTAACCACTCACTGAAGATGACCAAAGCTTACAAAGATGTAAGGCCTGGAGCTTACGAGAAAACCAGCTGTCTGAACTGCTAGCCTATCTTTTATTCCTATCCTCCATGCTATTTCTCCAGCTGGTGGGGAACTCGTCCCACAAGAGGAGTAATCATATCTGCTCCTGAGAGGGCCAAACTGTCACGTTGAGCTAGCAGTGAGTGCTCCAGAGAAGATGGGGGCGGCTTGGGCCTTGCAGTTCCATCAGGATTCCATTTCTGGCCCAGGTGCTTTCAAGCTGGGCAGCGGAGTTAACCTCAGCAACCCTTATCCCTGTTTTGTGTTCTGTGACCTAGGAATTGTGCCAGTACCTGTAGGGATCCTTGGGAAGGTTCAGTGCGATAGTGTTTGCAGAGTACTCAGATATCTAGTATGTTACACAGCACCTCTTATAATCAACAGGAATTGGCCTCCTGGGCACAGGATCCTTCCCTAAAGTGGCTCCGTAAGGTTCTGCTAAAGGTTAAATGAGATTATGTGTGATATTTAGCATAGTGCCTGGCAGATGATCAGTGCTCAGTACCTAATGATAGCAATTAAACTGTTACAATGAAAATTGTTTATTACCGAATACCAAATTACAGGGTTGATTAAAGTCGTAAAGAAATATAAATTAAATTATATTTCTGTTTAATGTTATTTTATTAAGTTAATGTTATTTTATTAAGTTAATGGTTTTGACCATTGACTTAATTTTGAATCTTCATTCATCTGTCTCTTTCAGTTTTTTATCAAAAGGGAATGATACATTGTTTCTTACTCTTCCATCAGATGTGTGACATACTCGTAATTTTTGCTATGTCCTTGTACCACCTATCCTATTATTTCTTTACTCTAAATTCAGTCTCTTTTAAAGAAGTCAAATTTATTTTAAAAGGAAATTTTATTATGACGGTAAATATGGAAAACCTAAATAACTTTGTCATAAATAGAAGATAACTGTAATAATAAATGACTTACGCTATACATGTGCCTCCTGAAGTCTTTAGTATACCACATTATAAAAAACACTGCACATGTGGTCTTCCATCATGCTGACCTAGAGCCATTATTAATCAGCACTTTCAGGTTATGCTTCTTCATCCCGCTCCTGGGTAAGAAATGGTAACTTTTCCATAAGGATTTAGGAGTAGAATTTGCCATTTAAATGGGAACAGAATGCACTATTTATGACAGTTGCTGAGACTCTTATGGCACTGGACCGTAGATCAGAAATTTCCATAATGATTGCTAAAAGAAGTATTTCCAAGCCCTATTCCATGTTTTCTGAGCAGAATTTCTAGTGGAAGACACTGAAATCTGTATTTGTAACAGAAAGATTGGGAATTCTGATGCACATGTCAGTTTTGGGAGTCACTGTTTTAAATGGCATTTCCTCAACCTGCCATTTAGAAATTGTTTACAGCCATAATTATCAATGTTTTTTATAAAGAATTGCTTAATTTTATAATTAATTTTACATTTTTTATTTAGTTTTGGCTCTTAGTCTTTCATACCTAGACAGCACATTTATTCAGCATTGTCATCAAATTGTTTCATATAGTGTGGTGTAATTAATTTTTAAATAAAGTTTTAATTTTAGAATTGTTTTAGATTAGGACAGTTGCAAAAATAGGTACAGAGAATTCTCCTATTCCCAGTTTTCCCTTTTGTTAAATCTTACATTACTATGTACATTTATCACAACTAATGCCACTATGATATTAGTGTCATTATTATTAACTAAACTTGGTACTTTATTCCTATTTCATTTGTTTTCCCCAGATGTTCTTTTTCTGTTCCCAGATCCTTCTTGGAGGATTCCACATTAGTCATGCCTCCTTAGGCTCCTCTTGGCTTTTACAATTTCTCAGACTTTCTTTGCTTTTGATGACTTTGACAGTTTTAAGGAGTAGCGGTTAGGTATTTTGCAGAATGTCCCTCAATTTGGGTTTTTTATCATGGTTTGACAGGTTGTGGGTTTTTGGGAGGAAGACCACAGAGATGAAGTGCCCTTGTCATCATGTCATGTCAGGGACATGTGCTGTCAACATGGTTGACCATTGATGATGCTGACCTTTATCACCTGGCTAATACAGTGTTTGTCAGGTTTCTCCATTGTAAAGTTGCTTTTTTCTCCACCTTTCTACACTCTTTGGAAGTAAGTCACTAAAAGTGCAGCCGATACTTAAGAGATGGAGAGTTAAGTTCCACCTCCTTGAGAGGTAAGTGTCTACATAAATTATTTGGATTTTTTTTTCTGTACAAGAGTTCTCTCTTCTCCCATTTATTTATTTATTCATTCAGTAATTATTTATATGTACTCATGGATTCATGGTTGTAATCCAGTACTGCCTCATTTATTTTGTTGCTCAAATTGTTCAGTTTTGACCAAATGGGAGCTCTTTAAGCCAGCCCCTGTGTCCCTTTAATATACCCTATTGTTTTGTTTTTTGAATACTTTCTCAGTTGCTAGTACAACAAGATGCTCATGCTCATGTTGCCCCAGTCCTAGAATTGGTCATTTCTCCAGAATTCTCTTTTATTGGAGAATGGGATTGGAAACCAAGATCTGGTCTCCAGATAAATGAGCTCTTTCGTGGTAATGTCAAAGCAGCAGTGAGAGATTTTCGTGTCCAAATTATCCTACTTTGCTTTTCCCATTCTTCTTTCCATTTTCCTTCACTGAAAAGTCTGGGAGAAAATATCTCATATGCTTATATTTCCTTGATCTGTCTTCCCAGCAGTTGGAGTTCATGTTTTGAATGTCTGATGTATGTCATAGGGCATATTTACAGTTAACTCTAATTTTATAAACCAAATTTTAAGAAAAAGTAACTAGAGCTAAGGAGATCTAGGTAGCTCATCTGTTTCCTACAAAAAATGGCTCTTTAGTCACTTGATTTCTAAGAATACTAGGAAAGATAATTCATGACATAAAATGTTTTTTTCAAAAATTCTATTTAGAGTAAGAAGTTTTTTTAAATGTTCTTATTTGCAGAAAAAGAGTAGGTGGAAGGAGATCATAATTCATTCTTTCTGCTACCTTTAATTAAAGGTTTAAACATTTCTCTTGTTTCTCTTTAAACTCTTTAATGTTTTGTCTTTGGCATAAGCCCCTTTGTTTGTTTTTCCTCCTGGCTTTGACATATTTTTTTATCTTTCAAATATCCATGCCTCACCCCATAGTTCTCTTTTAAGCCTGAAACAACCGTTTGAATGAATCATCACTTTTATGTTTCTTTCCTTTGAATATTACTTGGTTGACATTTCATTGTAAAATGTGTCCACAGTGATACTGATGCAATGATTATTTTCCCTTCTTGTGTTTCAGGGACATGCTCCCACCCGTGTGCCCCGCTGCACTGCCCCTGTGCAGTAGGGCAAGTCTGAGAAGGCTTCTCGTGCAGTTTTGGTTTTCTTCTTGCTAATCTGTACACACGTGGTCTGGTAGTCATTCTCAAAACTTTGAATGAAGATATATATAGATATGTATATATACACATTTTTTGGAGGTATTAATAGTAGATCTGGTAAAAGATAAAGCACACCTGAAAAATGTCTTATTCTTTGTCCCTTTTTTAAGTAGTCAACTATTTGCAGCAAAATTGCTAAAATAACAGAAATAATTACCTCTGTCTTTTCATGTATAACATGACTTATAAGTGTCTAAATGCCCAAAGGTTCTCTTTTTCTATATTTTTGTTCTAGTGTTTTTTGAAGTTTTTGTAGTTAAACAGAAGTGAAAGATTAGTATGAAGTCTTTAAAGCATTTTATTATATTGTGTTTTTATGGTTTTTTAAGAGTTTATTTGCTGAAAGCCTTCATCTGAAAATATTTCTACACAGCTTGTAATTATTTTTCTTTCTAATGTTGAGTAAAGTTTCTCCAAATGGGGTGGTATGTCTCTTTATACATACTTGTTTTCTATCTTTATGCATTCTTTTTTGTTATGCTTAGTTCAGGACTGATAAGATATACTTTGTGTAGATCTATGAGTGGAACAAAAATATTTATATTAGAAGATAAAAGTCAGGTAGGCCTCATTCACTTGTCTACCTTTCCAAACCCATTTCTGGTCATTTCTTCTATAAAACATACCAAATGATGTTCACAGCATCAGAAATGCTTATGGCTGATAGACACTCTGTAGAATGCCTGTGATTTTCTCTCCCCACCAGTTGAACTCTATGTACTTATCAAGAGTTCCTGGTTTATTCCCAAATCTATTAAGATCTATTTTACTTTTTAATTGTAATTGCATAATTTAGTAGACTATTATACAAATCTATAAAACGTGAGTACACAAGAGAATTGTAGTTTGTACATAATTCGGAATGCTTTGCAAAATCTCAGTGTAGGTGAGTCATATGTGAAGAAAT
Source organism: Avahi laniger (assembly GCA_963575035.1). Taxonomy (NCBI): domain Eukaryota; kingdom Metazoa; phylum Chordata; class Mammalia; order Primates; family Indriidae; genus Avahi; species Avahi laniger. The sequence continues at coordinate 9,713 of CAUYSK010020993.1, forward strand.
TGCCATCAAATTAGTTGTAGGAGGCTGGGCATGGTGGCTTATGCCTGTAATCCTAGCACTCTGGGAGGCCGAGGCAGAAGGATCGCTTGAGGTCAGGAGTTAGAGACCAACCTGAGCAAGAACGCGGCCCTGTCTCTACCAGAAATAGAAAAATTAGCTGGGCATGGGAGCAACGCCTATAGTCCCAGCTGCTGGGGAGGCTGACGCAGGAGAATTGCGTGAGCCCAGGAATTTGAGCTATGATGATGCGACTGCACTCTAGCCTGGGTGACATAGCATGAGAGTGAGACTTTGTCTCAAAAAGAAAAAAATTGTTATTGGAAAGAACTGTTAAAGTTTAGGAAGAGAAAATCATGAACATCCAGAAAAATTCCTTCACAAAAGTCTTTAAATTCTTGTTCTTTGTAAAGAAATAGAAAGTAGAGATTGTGCATCATCTGATATGCCATGAACTTGACTCTTTTTAACTTCTATCTGACCCACACTAAAAGACAAGGCTGTGGCCCTAATCAAGATAGTAATTGATTAAAACCCACTCATGGATTTAAAGTGAAAATAAAATTGAAGGTTTGTATGTGTGCCAGTTATCTATTACAGTTTAATAAACCATACCAATGCTTAATGGCTTAAAATAAAAACCACTTATTCCCTGTCATGGTGTTAAGCGGTTTTTCTGCTGCTTGTGGTGTTGGCTGCAGAGTGGGGACAACTGGAAGATCCAAAATAGCCTCATTTGCCTCACTCGTAGGGCTAGCAAGTTGGTGCTGGCCGTCGGCTAGAGGCTCAGCTAGACTTTGACCTCGCTAGCTTCTCTTTGATGCAGCCTCTCCAGCCTCTAGCTAGGTTGGGCTTCTCACAGGATGGGAGTACAAAGGTGGCCTTCTTCAGGCTTAGCCCCGAAGCTGGCAAAGTGTCATTTTTGCTACATTCCATTGGTTAAAGCAGTCACAGGGTCATCCCAAATTCAAGAGGAGGTGATTATACAAGGGTGTGACTACCAGGAGGCCAGGTTCATCAAGGGTCACGAAATTAACAGTTGCCACAGTATATTTCAGTTTTTTATTTATATGTTTCATTTTTTTTTTTTTTTTGATACAGAGTCTCACTGTGTTGCCTGGGCTAGAGTGCCATGGCGTCATCCTGGCTCACAGCAACCTCAAACTCCTGGGCTCAAGCGATCCTCCTGCCTCAGCCTCCCGAGTAGCTGGGACTACAGGCATGTGCCACCATGCCCGGCTAATTTTTTCTATATATTTTTAGTTGTCCAATTAATTTCTTTCTAATATTTAGTGGAGACGGGGTCTCGCTCTTGCTCAGGCTGGTTTCGAACTGCTGAGCTCAAACAATCCACCCGCCTCGTCTCCCAGAGTGCTAGGATTACAGGCATGAGCCACTGCGCCCGGCCTTTCCATGTGTTTTAACTCTCAGAATATTTTAAACACAGGAAGACATGCTTTTTTTTTTTTTTTTTTTGAGACAGAGTCTCACTGTTGCTCGGGCTAGAGTGCTGTGGTGTCAGCTTAGCTCACAGCGACCTCAAACTCCTGGGCTCAAGCGGTCCTCCTGCCTCAGCCTCCCGAGTAGTTGGGACTACAGGCATGCGCCACCATGCCCGGCTAATTTTTTCTATATATTTTTAGCTGTCTAATTAATTTCTTTCTATTTTTTTAGTGGAGACGGGGTCTCGCTCTTGCTCAGGCTGGTCTCGAACTCCTGAGCTCAAAGGATCCGCCCACCTTGGCCTCCCAGAGTGCTAGGATTACAGGCGTGAGCCACCACACCTGGCCAAGACATGATTTTTAAAATTACCTTCAGGCTATGTGTATAGAGACATCATTTCTGATGCTTTGTAAAGTTAACATTTACTTAGTTTTATCTATATATTTACCCTTTGGATTGCACCTCTCTACTTCTGACATTTTTCACCTTTTACTGGGGATAATCTACCTTCTGCCTAGAGAACACTACGGTGGATCTGCTGGTGGTGTATTCTTTTATATTTGTCTGCAAATGGATTATTTTACCTCATTCTGGAGAGACTTTTTGTGTGTGTGCATAGAAATGGTTTCCATACACTGCCCAGAATGGGCTGGCCTCAAGCGATCCTCCTGCCTTGGCCTCCCAAAGCACTGGGATTATAGGTATGAGCCACCAGGCCTGGCCAACTTTTTAAAAATTAGGTACAGTGTTCGAGGTTGGTGGTTTTTTTTTTTTTTTAAGGCAAGCACGAAAATGAGGTTTATTGAAAGATAGGATTACAAGGCTAGCAAGATACAGGTTTACAGAGCATGGTACACACGCTGCAGATGGTGACTAGACCATTTTGGCAGCAAAGGGAGAGCAACAGGAAGGGCACAAAAAGGGGTTGACAATTATTTTGTATTTTACTTTGAACGTATCGTTCCGTCTGCTGTTTTGAAGAGAAACTGTTTTGCATGGGCTACTTACCTGATTATGTCCTTTTCCTTGATTCTGGTGGTTGTGCTGCGCTGGGCCTGCGTGCTGTGCTCTTATTCAACCTGTTCAGAGTTTGAGGCCTCCTGGGTCTGTGGCTTGATGTCTTCCATCAGGTTCCTTCCAATGTGGCTTCTACCCCATTCGTGCTCGCCTCTCCTCCTGGGCACCAATGTCTGCCTGTCAGACCTGCTCACTCCAGACCCTCTGCCATGCTTCCTTTCCATGCTTCATGCTAGGTATATGTTTCAGTGCACTAATTCTCTTTTTGGTTATATGTGATCTGTTGTTAAATTCATCCCTTGAGTTCTTATAGTTCCTGGTTTTGGCCTTTCTGCTTTTTTTAAAAAAATAGTTTCTAGTTTCTCACCAGCATTTTTTTTGTTTTGTTTTTGAGACAGAGTTTTGCTCTGTCACCTAGGCTAGAGTGCCGTGGCATCAGCTTACCTCACAGCAACCTCAAACTCCTAGGCTCAAGTGATTTTCCTGCCTCAGCTTCCCAGAGTGCTAGGATTACAGGCGTGAGCCACTGCGCCTGGTATAATCCTGTTTTTCATCTCGATGAATATATCACCACAGTCTTTTAAAGTCCACGTCTGGAAACTCCACTTTCAGGAGTCCTTAAATGTTTAGTATATTGTTTCTCTTGTTTCTCATCTGTGTTGGTCTCATCTCATGTCTGGTTTCTTTTGATTGAGAACCAGATGTTCTACGTGACAACAGGAAAGGAAAGGCTAAGACCGATGCCCTCTCCTCCACAGGTGGACGACGAGCTGGAAATCAAGGCCTACTATGCGGGTCACGTGCTAGGGGCAGCCATGTTCCAGATCAAAGTGGGCTCAGAGTCGGTGGTCTACACGGTCAGTGGAAGGACTTGGGAGGGGCTGCCCAGGGCTCGGGAGGCACCCTCCTCATTGCCACCTTCTTCCCCAGGGTGACTATAACATGACACCAGACCGACATTTGGGGTGAGCAGGCTGATGTGTGTGTTTCATCCTGTGAGGTCCTGTTGGAGCTTGGTGACCTCAAGGGTATGGTGGTGTGGTGTCCCCCCCAGTCCTCCTGTGTGGTATGGAGAGCCCCTTCCTGCTGAGCCCAGACACATGAAGGCACAGGGTCCAGGTTGGGGCCTGTGTTCCTCCTCCTGTCTCCTAAGTGTGCTGCCCGTGGCCTCTGACCATGTGGGCGTAGAGAAGGCTGCCAGCCAGGGTGGCCCAAGAAGGTGGCTGTAAACCGGCTGGGTCTGGTGCATCATGCCCAACCCTGCAGTTGTGGGCCAGTCCGCCACAGGCCACGCCCTCCCGTGTTCCAGAGCTGCCTGGATCGATAAGTGCCGCCCCAACCTGCTCATCACGGAGTCCACGTACGCCACGACCATCCGAGACTCCAAGCGCTGCCGGGAGCGAGACTTTCTAAAGAAAGTCCACGAGACTGTGGAACGTGGTGGGAAGGTAGCCGACCAGAGGCAGGGCTCTGGGATGTGGGCCCACCCTGTACAGGTCCTGGCAGGCTTGGCTGCCCTTGGCATGTGGTCGGGGTCTCAGGGTAGGGGTGCTGTGTTTTCTGGGCATGGAGGAAGGTTTGCTTACCATTTAAAAGAAAAACTCAAGAAGACCCTGCACTGGGGATCTTGTTTGTCCCTCATGTCCCAGATCTTAATGAAGGGCCAGCACGAGCCTCCACTGTGGTCCTTTCTGTCCCAGACTGTGCCTGGGACAGGAGTGGTGGCAGAATGGGAGGGCTGGGGTCCACATGAGGCCTCTATCTCTCAGGGCTGCCTGGCCATGCCCTCTCAGTGGCTGCTACCTGCTGGCTCCATGGGGACCATAGCTGGGGCCCCGCCTGAGCCAGCCTCCCTGCCCCGCAGGTGCTGATTCCTGTATTTGCACTGGGCCGAGCACAGGAACTCTGCATCCTGCTGGAGACCTTCTGGTAGGTGCAGCCAGGGGGCTCTTCTAGGAGCCCTGCCCGGGGCCAGGAGGCAGGCAGCCTGTGCATGGGACGGCTGGCTATTCACACACAGCCCAGCAGGGCACCAGCTCTGACTAGTCGAGGTGGTGTCAGTGACCACTGGGTACAGCGGACACCCTGGCCATTGGCATCTCAGCCCTGTTCATTCTTATCTTCGAGGGAGAAGCACCCACGTCTCTGACCGTGTGCCGGGAGACCCATGATGTCACGTGGGCAGTGCTGTCTGCTTGTTCTTGTCAGGGTCTTTGGTTGCACACCAAGCCCTCCGTTAGTCCCAGCGTTTTATAGGAGGATGTAGGCTGAGGACACTGGCTTCCTGTGGTCAGAGGGGTGGGAGACAGCAGGGGGTTCAGGCCTTCTAGTGGACTCGCACCAGCCCACGCTGGAGCTGCGCGAGTGAGGGGGTGTGGGGACAATGAGGCCTGGTCCTCCAGCAGGGTTCTCCCATGGCCACTGCATTAACCAGGCTGGCGGGTCCCCAGGGAGCGCATGAACCTGAAGGTCCCCATCTACTTCTCTACGGGGCTGACAGAGAAGGCCAACCACTACTACAAGCTCTTCATCACCTGGACCAACCAGAAGATCCGCAAGACCTTCGTCCAGAGGAACATGTTTGAGTTTAAGCACATCAAGGCCTTTGACCGGGCATTTGCGGACAACCCGGGTCCGATGGTGAGGCCCTGCGGTGGCCAGTGCTGTCCATGTGCACCCTCTCCTTCCACGTCTGGGGGGCATGCGAGGGGACCAGTGGCAGCTGGGGGCTTCCTGCCTACAGGCCTCTGGTTGGAAGATGGGGTCTGAGGTAGGGCCCAGCATCTGCTGCCCTGACCCACCCGTGTCCGCCTGCAGGTTGTGTTTGCCACTCCAGGGATGCTGCACGCTGGCCAGTCCCTGCAGATCTTCCGGAAATGGGCAGGGAATGAGAAGAACATGGTGAGGGCTCCTGGGTCTCCAGAGAGCCTGAGGTTGGACAGAGGTGGGGTAGCAAGGGCTACAGGGACTGTCCTTCCACCTGCCCTGTCCTTGTGCTGCCAGTCGGCAGGCTTGGATGCCCCCGGAATGTGGTTGGGGTCTCAGGGTAGGGGTGCTGTGTTTTCTGGCGTGGAGGGAGGAAGGTTTGCTCAGCATTGAGAAGAAGAACTCTGGAAGACCCTGCACTGGGGATCTTGTTTGTCTTTCATGTCCCAGATCTTGATGAAGCTCCATGCTGGCCTGGGTACGCTGCTGCAGCTGGGCGTGGGTGGCATCTGATGTCCAACCCAGCAGCTCAGACTCTCTCTGAGGCTGGGCGCGGCTGTGTCAGGCCTCCACCCACCTGAGCAGGCACTGTGACAGTCACCTCCTAGCCTGTGCCTAGTCCTGTGCTGAAAACCCTGACCCCTCTGGGGTTTACAGCAGGGCTCCGGAGGAGCTTCCGCCAGGGAGGGGGCAGCCTGCAAGGATTCAGGCCGCGGATATCCAGGGGGAGCCCCTGATGTGCCGAGGCTGGAGTCCTACCGCTGTGGGACCGCTGCAAGCTCCACCCCACCCTGCAGGTCATCATGCCTGGCTACTGTGTGCAGGGCACCGTGGGCCACAAGATCCTCAGTGGGCAGCGCAAACTGGAGATGGAGGGCCGCCAGGTGGTGAGTCCGAGCCCCCACTGGGCCAGCAGGGGGGCTGGCTAGCCCTGGTGGTGACGGTGTCTGTGCCCTGTGCCCGCAGCTAGAGGTGAAAATGCAGGTGGAATACATGTCGTTCAGCGCCCACGCCGACGCCAAGGGCATCATGCAGCTGGTGGGCCAGGCGGAGCCAGAGAGCGTGCTGCTGGTGCACGGCGAGGCCAAGAAGATGGAGTTCCTGAAGCAAAAGATCGAGCAGGAATTCCGTAGGCAGCACACTGCGCGCCGGGGTCACCTGTGGGGGGCGCTGGGTGGGCCCGCCTTTGGGGGCAGTGCTGCCAGCCTGGACTGAGGCTTCTCTTCTCGCGCTCAGGAGTCGACTGCTACATGCCGGCCAATGGCGAGACCGTGGTGCTGCCCACAAGCCCCAGCATCCCCGGGGGCATCTCCCTGGGGCTGCTGAAGCGGGAGATGGCACAGGGTAGGTGGCAGGGCAGCAGGCGTGGTTGGCAGGTGGCTGGTGAGCCTGCAGCCCATTGAAGGCTCTTGTGTCCCCGCCCCCACAGGGCTGCTCCCCGAGGCCAAGAGGCCTCGGCTCCTGCACGGCACCCTGATCATGAAGGACAGCGTGAGTACCCCGGGGGCCTGGGGAGGGGGCCACGCCTGCTCTGCCTGACCTGCCTCTGCCCTGCAGAACTTCCGGCTTGTGTCTTCAGAGCAAGCCCTTAAGGAGCTGGGCCTGGCCGAGCACCAGCTGCGCTTCACCTGCCGGGTACACCTACACGACACACGCAAGGAGCAGGAGACGGCCATGCGTGTCTACAGCCACCTCAAGAGGTAGGCATCCCGCCCTGCCCCCGGCCCCCAGGGCCCGGCAGGGTCTCATGGTGCATTCCCGCAGCATCCTGAAGGACCACTGCGTACAGCACCTCCCGGACGGCTCCGTGACGGTCGAGTCCATCCTCATCCAGGCCGCCGCCCCCTCTGAGGACCCAGCCACCAAAGTGCTGCTGGTCTCCTGGACCTACCAGGTGAGGGGCCAGCAGGATTGCAGTGTGGCACCCACCCCGTGGCATCCCTCCCGCCTCACGCTGGGCTATCTGCAGCGGGGCCGGGATAGCTGTGGCCCTCTTGCCTCCACTGTAGGATGAGGAACTGGGCAGCTACCTCACGTCACTGCTCAAGAAGGGCCTCCCCCAGGCCCCCAGCTGAGGTTGGCCACTCGCCCAGGCCTACTGACTGCTGCCTTCTGCCCAGCTGGAGGGTCCTGTGTTTCCACGCCAGGGCTCTATGTGCCCTGGGTGAATGGAGTCCACAGCTGGGCCATGGACCCCCATCCCCGAGACGAGGCCACAGTGTCACACTCCTGCCAGAGCAGCTATTTCTGGCTGAAGAAATAAAGGGATCTCTGGGATCGCTTCGGCTTTTATTGTTACTCTTGGGCCCCAAGAAAACAGTGGGGCAGGGGGCTTTCAGGCAGCAATTGCCAATAAAAGCAGAACCAGAGACCACTTGGTTTTCCCTTCCCAGTGCACATACTGTCTCCTTCACCCCACCCCATGCCAGTCCACCCGGGACAGAGGGCAGTGTCCAGGGTGGTAGGGACTCTGGGTAGGTATGTTGTGGCCCCAGGTGGCTGTGGATGTGCTGGCTTGACCAGCAGAGGGCTGGACCTGCTGGGCCTACAGTGCCGTGGCTGGCATGACCTTGGCTGAGTGTCCAGGCTCACCTGTGGCTTCCACACTGGATCTACAGAGCCCAGGAGGCAGGACCTGTGGACAGACCCCCAGTTGGCCTGGGCAGAGGTTGGCCCAAAGCCCTCTGCATGCTGGGATCTCACTCACTGGGGCTGAGGGGCTGTGGCCCTGGGGGAGGGGGCACTTTCACTCCACACCCGCCAGCCCTCCCCATTCCATCTGCCTGTTCAACAGTAGGGCCGCAACTCCCACCGAGAGCGCCCTCCCCAGCACAGACCCAGCCTTAGGAGGGGGTCAGTCAGAGGAGTGTGCAGTAGACCCCTTCTTGGCCTCCTCTTCTTACCAAGGCCTTCCAGACCCTCATATAGCACTGACTTCAGGAATAAGCCATAGGCTGGGGCCACATGCGACTGGTATCTGCCCAGGGGGTCTTGGCTGTCCAGAATCACCTTCACCTGGGCAGGCGTCAAAGCCCCCAGCCCCACAGCCACCAGCACTGCTGTCATCCTCCGGACCTGCAACCCAGAACCGAGACTGCTACCGGGGCCTGTATACCCGACCCCCGGGAGGGCCCCAGAACAGAGCCTACCTGTCTATACAGGAAAGACTGACTCTCAAACTCCAGGCTCCAGAAGCGCAGCCTGCTGGGAGATAAGCACCTGTGACTCCTGGCCCTGGGGCAGCCCCTGACTCTCCCAGCCTGCCATGTGGCCTCAGCAGGCCCAGCTCATCACCAGGGCCCCTCACTGACCACCTGCCCCTTCTGGGAGCTTGCATAATGCTTGTGCAAGGCAGAGGCAGCAGGACCCTGCGGAGGCCCACAGAGACAGGGGCCTGGCAGGTCCCCCATGGAGATGCCCCAAGTCTGAGGTCCTGGCAGAGTCTGGGCTGCTGAGGGGAGCACAGCCGGCTCACCCGAGACCCCAGCCCTGGGCCTGGTGCCCTGCCCCTAGAGTCTGAGATGGACATGCAGAAATCCCTCTTCCCCTTGGGCTAGCCAGGGCTGGGAGGGTTCTCAGGGTCAGCAGCTACCACCTGGCAGGAGGCCCCTGGACAGTGCCAGGGGCAGCAGAACCCACCTCCTGCCAGGCTGGGCCGGAACCACTGGCCCAGTGAAACCTTTTAAGCAGCTACCAAAATCCACCCACTGGTGGACAGCTCTCGGCAGGGTAAGAGTCCCCTGAGAAAGGAAGCCATCTCGGTTCTCTGCTCCTCAGCCTGGTAGGGACTCCGGCTGGGGGCAGGGCACAGCTGCAGACTTGAGGGTGTCTGGGCTGTGCCACTCGACTGCCCCGCACTCTCCAGCTGACCAGCATCCCCCTTACGAGGCCCTGTGGGTGCCTGCTACCCCCAGTCCAGCATCTGCCTGCCTTTGCTGGAGGAAGGGCAAGGGCTTAATTCAGTACCGATAGCCTGGGGTAGGGCCACAGTGCACGGCCACCCTTTCTCACCCGCTCTCCTGGGGGAGGACGAAGGTACTGGCTGGTCCTGGGGACACTGAGACTTGACGCAGGGTTCGCACAGGGGTAGTGGCTGGGCTGCCGGCCGACTGGAAGGCACTGAAGTCATGTGTCCCAAGGAGGTGCTGGGCAGCCTCCTGCATGGCGTCCACATCCAGGCAGCTTCAGAGAGCCAGGTCAGCAGTCAGGAGGGTGGGGCCCACCAGGTGTTCCTGCCACCCCTTCCTCATTCCCACAACCACACTCACTCTGCTCGCAGAGCCCAGCACAAGTTCCGTTCAAACACAGGCAGCTGATTGGGCCGGGAGCAGCCAGTTGCCAAGCGGTACAGGTAGGTCCTGGATGTGGCTGCATAACGTGCATGAAAGTCGCTGGGCACTCGGAAGGCCTGCAGTACCCTGTTGTAGTAGGTCAGGCTGACTAGAAGAATGACCCACCTGCCCAGGTGACACCTTGGTATCTTCCCCATCCCCCCAAGTTCTGTCCAGACATAAGGTCTTTCCAGATCTCCAGTCTACACCAGCAGTGAACAGAGTCAGGTAAGAGCAGAGTCCCAGGTGAGCTCAGGTCGCTGGGCTCACCTGATGGCCGGGTGCTTCAGGTGGGTGTTGAGGGTCTGGGCCAGGACCTCAGGGGAGAAGGGTGGCTGGCCTGAGCGGCGCTGGACGTCCAGGTGCGCGGCATTGCTCAGGGCATGGACCCCGGCGTCCGTACGGCTGGAGATGGTGAACTTGACCGGCAGGACGGAATTCAGCCGCGCTGCGGCCTCCTGCGGGGACGGGCGCTGGGGCAGGCGGGCAGCACGAGCGGAAGCCGCAGCCCTGAGGGACGGTTCCCCATGCCCTGGGGGGGGGGCTGTGGGCTCCCATCCGCCCCTCGCCGGGCACCCCGCCGGGACGCCCTCCTCCGGGGTGGGCTGGCGGAGCTCACCTCCAGGTAGTCCTGGACCCCGACGGCGCGCTGGGCGCCCCGGACAGCCGCGACTCCACTGCTGGCAGAGGAGCGGAGGTTACGGGCAGCGCCCGCGCAGGCCGCCCCGCCCTGGGGGCCCGCCGGCCCGCCCGCCGCCGAGGCCCAACACAGACCGGAGATGTCCGCGGCGCGACCCTAGATCTAGCGCCCGCCAGCGCCCTCCCGGAGGCCGAGGCCCGCGGGCCTGCCGTTCCTCCCCGGGTCCAGCTCCCGTCCTTCCCGCTCCCAACCGGCAGGCGGACAACGTACTTGAACTCCGTGCCCAGGTACTGGAAGTACACGAGGTAGCGCGCAGGCATCGAGCCCGCCGCGGAACCGAGACCCATGCCGGGGCGGGGCGGGGCGCGCCGCACGAGGGGTCCTGCGCGCGCGGCCGGCCCCGCCCCTCGCGCCTGCGCCCGCGCCCGCGCCGCCCCGCCCCGGCAGCACCGCCTCGCGCCCCTCGGCCGCCGGGGGCGGGGCGGGGGCGGGGCCGCGCTTAGGGAGCCGGTGCAAAGTGCCGGCCCGGCTCCGGCGCGTGGACCCAATCGCACCGGCGGGGCGCCGAGGCCCTGCAGGCGCGCTCCCGCTCGCTCGCGCGTGCACTCGCTGTGCCGCCGCCGTCCCTGCTCTCGGAGCTTCCGGCTGCTGCGTTCCGGCCAAACCCTCCCGGACGTGGGTTTTGCGAACAGCCAAGCTGCGCAGCGGCCGGACGGCTGGAGCAGGCGGGGCCCGCGCGTGTCCCGCGCCCCGCGACCGCGCAGACGGCCCTCAAAGGCGACTGTGCGGACCGGCCCCGCCTCCCCGCCCCGGGCTGCCCGTGCATGCGCGGAGGGCATTGGGCGACGCTCCCCGGCGGCGGCGGCGACGGACTTGGGCGACGCTCCCCGGCGGTGACAGCGGGCGGGGCGCGCGGGACGGCCAGCCGGGCTGCCCTGGGCGCTCCGTGCCAGCGAGCGCCGCGCGCCGCAGCCATGACGGTGGAGTTCGAGGAGTGCGTCAAGGACTCGCCGCGCTTCAGGTGCGCCGGGCGGGGCGGGCGGGCGGCCTTTGTGCCCGCGGGGGCGGCGGGCGGGGGTGGAGGGCCGCCGGACAAAGCCGCCCTCTCCGGGGGAACAAAAGACGCCCCTGCGTGGCCGTGTCCGGCCGGGCCGCCCTGGGCACGGCCGCTGCCGCACCGTCCGCCCAGCTTTGTGTCCGCGCCCTCGTTTGCGGCTCCCCCGGGGGCCACGCCACTCCCCGGCCCCGCAGTCGGGCTCTGGCTAGGGTTGTCTCGGTCCGTTGGGGAGCTTCTGTGCCTGGTCCCTGCCGTGGTCCATGTGTCCGGAGCAGTGCACGAGGGACAGGCAGCTGAAGCCATTTGGAGCCTTGGGATGGGCTTCGTGGCAGGGGTGGAGGGTGCCCTGGGGATTTGAGGTGTGGGGGCTGTCAGAGTGGTGCGAAGGGTAGGTGGGAGGGTAGGGTTTGCGTTCACTCTTGCGTTCGTGTGTTTTTCATCATTCTTGGGCGTGCAGGCGTGCACATCTGCATGAACCACATGTTCCTGGACGTGTGCACAAGTGTGCATCTGCCTTACCCGTCTGACGACGTTTTACAGACAGTAATGGAAACAAACAAACCTCCTCTGTTCCATTCTTACAAATGTGCCTCTGCGTGAGGCCACCTTCTGCTGCACATACTTGTGCAGGCTGCATCTCCTCTGTGCCCCTCCCTGGAGGTGCCAGAGCATGCACAGAACGTGTGGGTGAGCTGCACCACTGGGCTGGTATACTAGATGCATGCATGCGTGTGCATATGACACCCCTCTGTGTGGATTCATGTGATGTGCTTACCACGTCACTAGACAGACACGTTAGCTTGTGCGTGTGTGTTCCAGCACTAGGAGCACATGTCCATGCACCATACCCCTGGATACACACACCTGCACACAGTGCCACTGCATGCAGGCATGTTTGTGCATGAGCATATGTCATGTCTTTGCATGGGTGTGCTTGGTCATGCGTGTGTACATGCTGGATGTCTGGGGGCCTGCCAGCAAGAGGGCCTTGTGGGGGTGCACCTGTGAGCTTTGGCATCCCTCAAGCCAGCCCCAGGCACAGCTGCCTGCAGAGGGTGCCCTTCCCCACCACGCTGACAGCCAACAATGAGCACTCTGGCATCCCAGGATCCTGTGCCCAACCATGGGCCTCTGTCCTCCAAGACCAGGCTGGGGCAAGGTGTGGCTAGGGCCTCCTTGCAAGGGGCAGCGGGCGGGCTCAGTCCTGGCTGAAGCACCTTCACCCTAGCCCCTCACTCAGCCTCATGCTCCTTCTCTGTCCACACAGAGGGATCTGGGCTGACCTCACTTGGTTGGGTGGGGGTGCTGGAACCCCACCACCTCTGGGTCTTCCCTCTTTCACCAACCTGGTGTGACCATGGGGCCTGCAGTAGGTGCTGCAGCTGCCCGGGCTTTGCTGTGCTGCTTCTAGTAGGAAAGGGCTGCCCAGGGTGGGGGCTGCCCAGGGTGGGGACACGGGACTGAAGCAGAGAGCTGAGGACAATTTATGTGGACTCTGGTCTTGGGGCCTCAGAAGCCAGGCTCAGTGGGTTTGGTGTTGGACTGTGATTTAACTGGGGTTTGAGGGGCTCCCTGAGGCTGTCCTGGGGTTCCCCTGTCAGCTCACGCTCAGGTGCCCCTGAGGCTGTAACTTGAGCTCCCTGGTGCCTACCCTGCCTGGGCCAGGGCAGGACAGGAGAAGGTGGTCTCCGATGTGGAGCCTGGCGGCCCTAGCCCTAGGAAGGGGGACACTGCCTGGGCCTTCCCGGCCTGAGGAGGAGCTGCATGTGGGTCGGGGGTCCAGGGGAGCCTGTTGGGGGGAGCTGCCTGGCCATTATTCAGCTTGTCCCAGCCTGGGTGGGGCTCCAGGCGCTGAGTCACGGCTTTTGTGGAGGGGCCGGCCTCACACTCCCCGCCACCCTCCACCACTCTCCACACTGCTGAGATCCCACCCAGCAGGGAGAAGGCCTCAGGTCCCCCTGGGCTAGAGAGGGATGTGCTCAGGGGCTCCCAGGACTAGGTGTAGCCCTCAGGGCCTCTGCTGGGCACCCTGTTGTCCCAGAGCATATCTGTCAGCTCCTGGTGCAGCCCCGCACTTGCTGGCCTGCCAGGGACACAGACGCCCCCAGCCTGGGGGTGGCAGCTCTGGGTGCAGCTGTCTCTGCATCCGGCCCTGCTCGCGGTAGTCGCTGGCTGTGGGCTCTCAGGGCGGGGCTGTCTCTGCAGCACTGCCCTGGGCTGGTCCCTTCACTGTTCCGGAACCCTCAGGGGAGGGGAGATGCTACAGTAGCGCAGGGGTCCTGGGCTGGCCACACCTCCAAAGATGTGGGCTGGGCTGGGCTCTGGTGTTCATGCAGCTAGACTCTCTCTGTTCTCTCAGTCCCTTAGAGAGGAGCTGATGTCCTGCCTAGATGGGAATTAAGGACACACCAAGCCGCGCCTCATGAGACCCCCCAGGCCTGGGAAACCCTGGAGCATGCCCCTCCCCCTGCTGGTCCACAAGGGGTGAGGGGCTGCTGGACCCGCCCAGGGCCTGTTCTGGGGACAGGCTCCGCCCCTGGCACCTGCCCAGGTCCTGAAGTCCCATCCCGAGAGGCCAGATGGGCCACGGCTCGCCAGCTGAGCCAATTGTGTGGTGTCAGGGGCTGCGGGACCCTGGCCCCATTTCCCCATTTCCTGCTCCTGGAGGGGGGTGGTCACGTGTGGATCCATCTGCCTCTTGCCTTCCGGGGGTTCTTCTGGTGGCTTCTCCAGTGATGTCATGCCTTAACTCTTCTCTCCCCAGGCAGCACCACAGTTGTGCTGCCCTGGTGGGAGTGGGCTCTGGGTGGGGCTGCCCCTCTCGCTCTGGCTGTTTGATGTTTTGCGGTGGAGGAGCTGGGGCATCTCTCCCTGGCTGCTCTGGTGCTGCCAGGACAGACAGCAGCTGGCCCCAGCCGCCATCTCCCACCCCGCGGCTCCTGGGTCTGCAGAGGGGCACGGGGCAAGCGCTGAGGGGGTTGCAGTGCAGCCAGATGGGATCTGGGGTGAACTCTGAGCCTAGAGAGGAGAGAAGCCGGGGAGGCTCGGCCTGGCCCCCAGGGGCAGCACCACCGTGGGGCTCCGGCTGCGTCCGTGGAACACATATGTTAGGACACAGATGGGCCGCTGTCCTCAGGGGCTGCCACCTGCCTGACCTGTCCCCAGGTCTGTCAACCAGCCAGAGCCTGGGTCGGGGCCGGGGGGTCACAGCCAACAGGGCTTCTTCCTGCCTGGGGTGGTGGCGGGTGCCAGCAGCTCCAGAGTCGAGGACCTGGGCCAGCCTGTGTCCCAGAGCCCCTCCCATGGTGACCCCTGGGGAGGTGCGAGGGGTGGCAAAGCCCGAGGCTGAGCCCCAGCGCCCCATCCTCGTTGCAGGGCCACCATCGATGAGGTAGAAGCGGATGTGGCGGAAGTTGAGGTCAAGCTGGACAAGGTGAGGGCAGGGCCCCGCCCAGGCTGGGCTGGTGGCTGGCAGGACTCGTCTTCCGGGTTTACTGACTGGTTTGCGTGCGTGTGTGTGTTGCACATGGCACTTGCTGCCTGTGTGTGAGCACACGTGGGCATGCATAGGACCCATGTCCGTCCCTTGTTGGCCCCTCTGTGTCCCACCGTACGTGTTCCAAGCTGCACACACACATACACACGGCTGACCCTGAGCCCATCCCATCCAGGATGGGTGGGCCTTGGTGAGTCCCGGCCCTCAGTGTGCCGAACTGGTCCTCCCCCCACTGCTACCAGAACCGTTGCTCGGTGTGCCTGGCTGGGGGCTGAGAGCAAGGGCAGGGGCCGCCACACTGGTTGTTCTAACAGACCCCTCCAGAGCCACATGCCACAGTGCAGCCTGGGGTCCCCTGTTTGGGGCTCCCCTGGCCTGCCCGGCCTCCCTTCCTCCCAGAACTTCCCGGAAGCACCAGGCAGGCTCCGGCCTGAGGGAGCCCAAGACGCGGTACGGCCCCTCCCCAGTCCCACGTGCCGACGGGCCCTGAGTTGAATTCCAGCCTCCTAGGATGGTGGTGGTGAGGGCAGGTGTGAGGGTTGCTGGCTTGGAGAAGCTGCTGGCCCCTTACCTCGCCCGCCACGTCCCATCCGCAGCTGGTCAAGCTGTGCAGTGGCATGATCGAGGCTGGCAAGGCCTATGTCAGCACCAACAGGCTCTTTGTGAGTGGCGTCCGCGACCTGTCCCAGCAGTGCCAAGGCGACTCTGTCATCTCGGTAAGGGCCCAGCTGACCTCTGACCGCCAGGGGTTGGTAGGGGCAGAAGGCAGCCCTTGAGGGGGGCCCAGGCCCAAGGAGCAGGTGGGTCCTGCCCTGGACCTCAGAGGTGGCTCTGTGTCCCCTGGGCTCGGAGGGTTTGGCTGGCGCGTCGGCCCCACGCCTGCCTGTGTCAGCGTGCAATCTCTCCGCTCTGCCTCTCCCCAGGAATGTCTGCAGAGGTTTGGAGACAGCTTGCAGGAGGTGGTCAACTACCACATGGTGAGCCCTGGCCACCCTGTTCGATGTCGTCCCCCCGAGGCAGCTCCCCTACTGCCCGCAGGCCCCGCCCAGCCCGGAGCAGAGCTTGGCTGGCTTGTAGGAGCTGAGCTGGCGGCCGTGGCTGGCTGGGGGAGGCCACGTTTCTGTTCCTCCAGTCTGTGGGGGTGGTGGCCGTCCCGTGTCTGTGAGTCAGTGGGGATGCGGGCAGACATCGTGGGGGCTCAGCTGTGTCCTGGGTGTGGGGGCTGTGAGCAGTGGGGTCTTGGCCAAGGAGGCCTTGGGCGTCCATCTAGGGTCCCCACAGCTGGGCTGACCTCACTGCCATTCTGGCTGGGCCTGGGTAACCCCCCGGGGCCATAGCACTGACGTGGACAAAGAATAGGGCCTGAGGCGCACATGGGTGGTCAGGCCACGGGCTGGGAACCAGAGCCCCAGACTAAACAGGGGCCCCACCCCGTCCAGGGGAAGTTCAGAAATAAACCAGCTCAGGATTGCACGTCCTGCATGTGTCCCTGTGTGTTCCTGCTGAGGCCCAGCCCCCTCCACATGGGGGGTCTAATGCTGGGCTCAGTGCTATGGGGAGGGCCCGGAGCCCCTCCACTGCCCAGGCCAGGCCCCTGGGGGCTCTCAGCGCTGACCTGCCGCAATGCCCGTCATCCTCCGGGGGCTTCCGGGGCCAGAGGCGAGTGTGGCTCCGTGCCCTGTGCCTGTCCCAGTTGGGGGCCGTGGATGGGGCTGGAGAAAGGGCCCAACTTCGAAAGTGCTGCCCTGCAGGCTGGCCACGAGCCAGCTGGGGCAGATGGGCAGGTGGTCACAGCCGTCCCTCTGAGTGCTGCTCCCCAGACCCCGCCCCATGTCCGGGTGGTGGGCAGTGCCCCTGCTGCAAGCTGGGCAGGGCAGCCAGGTGGGGCTCTGCTGGTTCTCCCTGGGAGGATGGGGCCTGGCCTCCGGGGTGATGTGTGGACAGACCCAGCAGCCCACCTCACCCTCTGCTCCCAGATCCTGTTTGATCAGGCCCAGAGGTCTGTGCGGCAACAGCTCCACAACTTTGTCAAAGAGTGAGTGTCTCTGAAGTCCCTAGCCCTGTGGCGCCAGCACCCGGGAAGAGCCCAGGCCACGCCCCACCTGGAGGAAGGGGTCTGGCGCCTGCCAGGCCTTAGGTCTGTGCAGAAGCTCGCGGGTGGGACGGGCTGGGTTGAGGAGCAGGGCCCCAGCTCCATGCCGGCACGTGCGGTTGGGGTGTCCCAGGGGAGAGATCGGGCTGACAGGGTACATGGCCTGGGCTGGATGAATCCTGAGGGCAAGGCGGAGAGGGCTGGGGGGCCCAGGATGGGCAGGCGCTGCCCAAGAGCAGAGGAAGATGGGTTCACGAAGGTGGAAGACCCCTGGGTGTCTGGGGCCCAGTGGGCAGCCCTCCTCTGACCCTCTGACCTCTGACCCAACACCGGCTGGCCCCCAGGGACGTGCGGAAGTTCAAGGAGACGAAGAAGCAGTTTGACAAGGTGCGGGAGGACATGGAGCTGTCCCTGGTGAGGAACGCGCAGGCCCCGAGGCACCGGCCCCACGAGGTGGAGGAGGCCGCGGGCGCCCTCAGCCTCACCCGGAAGTGCTTCCGCCACCTGGCCCTGGACTACGTGCTCCAGGTGGGCTCCCAGGCAAGGCCCGGGGGCGGCGGGGGGAGCCGTAGGGGCCAAGGCCTTGGCTCGTGCAGGGAGGGCTGGGGGTCTCGAGTAGGGTGGAAACTCCTGCCTTGTCCACGGTGGGGGACTGGGGACCCCGGGAGGGCGAGGCTGGTGTGGTGTGGGCAGCTGAAGACCACCCGGGCGAGGTCTTGGGCCATAAGCAGCCCAGTGGAGCCTGGGGGTGCGGGCCGCAGGCTGCCCTGGCCAAACCCGCCGGCTCTTCTGCAGATCAATGTCCTTCAGGCCAAGAAGAAGTTTGAAATCCTGGACTCTGTGAGTGGGGGGCTGCGAAGGCCTGGGCATGGGGGCTGGGAGCCCAGGTGTGAGGTCTGGGAGCCCAGTTGTGGGGGCTGGGAGCACAGGGCGTGGGGGGCTGTGAGCACAGGGCATCGGGGGGGACGGGAACCCAGGTGTGGGGGCTGGGAGCATAGAGAGTGGGGGGGCTGGGAGCACAGCGTGGGGAGGCTGGGAGCACAGAGCGTGGGGGGGTGCTGGGAGCACAGGGAGTGAGAGGGGCTGAGAGCACAGAGTAGGGGGCCAGGAGCACAGGGAGTGGGGGGCTGGGAGCACAGGGCGTGGGGGGGCTGGGAGCACGGAGTGGGGGGCCGGGACCACAGGGCGTGGGGGGGCCGGGAACCCGGGCATGGGGGCTGCAGGAGTACAGGGTGTGGGGGCTGGGAGCACGGGCGTCAGGGCACTGGCAGCCCCGGTGTGAGGGTACGGGAGCCCTGGTGGGAGTGCCAGGCCAGCCGGGGCCTCACCTGTCCACCCCCACAGATGCTGTCCTTCATGCACGCCCAGTACAGCTTCTTCCAGCAGGGCTACAGCCTTCTGCACCAGCTAGACCCCTACATGAAGAAGCTAGCAGCTGAGGTGAGCCTTCGGGAGGGCTGGGGCGGGGTGGGGTCTCTGTGGGGGTCCACTCCTCTCCTGATGGCCTGCACCACAGCTGGACCAGCTCGTGGTCGACTCTGCTGTGGAGAAGCGAGAGATGGAACGCAAGCATGCCGCCATCCAGCAGCGGGTGAGGCCCCGTGGCAGCCCTGCCCGTCCTGACCTCAAGAGCCCTAGCCTGGGGGCCGCCGCACATAGGCCCATGACCCTGCCCCCAGCCCCCCACCTCTCACACCCCTAACCCTGGGAGCCTCACTGGGGCTGGGGAGGTGGAGGGCAGCCCCTCAGCCAGAAGGGCTCGGCCCCTACCCACGGCAAGGGTCGGTGCAGGCAGGAGTGACTATTTTTGGGTTGGATGAACCCGTGAGAGTTGGGGCTGCCATCACTCACTGGCTCTCTCTCCCCCTCACACCTCCTCTTGCTCCGGCTCCTCAGACGCTGCTGCAGGTGAGTGCCCACGCTGCGGCAGGGGCATGGGAGGGAGGGGGAGGGGCAGGTCTCTGCCTCCCCCGCAGGCTGGCACTTCAGCACCAAGGACACCTCCCTGGGCCTCGGAACTTGGCACCTGTGTGCACGTGGCCATGAGGGGTGCTGGCCCATGCAGACCCCAGGCAGCCTCGACCATGTCCCTCCACATCCCCCGCGGGAGGGCAGCAGCTGTCCCTTCCTGCCCCCACTCGGCATGGAGAGCAGGTGGCCCGGCCTCCCCTCCGCCGCCCCGGCCTGCCAGACGGCGGGACACACAGGACGTCCAGTGGCTCCCGGGCCTCCTGAATGGGGCTCTGTCAGGCCGGCGCAGGCAGGCGCAGCTGGCACGTGAATGGGGCCCTCAGACGCCGGGAGCAGCTTGCTTCCTGCTCTCAGCCTGTTCGTCCCCTTGAGGCTGGGGCTGGGGGGAGCCCTTGGCGGTGAAGTGAGGGGCCAGCCCCACAGGGACTCAGGACAGGGGCCTTACTCAGGCCAGGGCCTGGCCGGGAGGAGCAGAGGCTCCACTCTGGGATGGGCGTTCATGGGGCCGGCTCCGTCCTCGCCAGGACTTCTACGATGAGTCCAAGGCGGAGTTTGACGTGGATGCGCCCAGCGGTGTGGTGATGGAGGGCTACCTCTTCAAGAGGGCCAGCAACGCCTTCAAGACGTGGAATCGGTGAGGGGCCATCAGAGGGGCTGCGGCGGTGGGGTCGGTGTGGACGTGGGGGTGGCCCTGCCTGATTCTCACCGGCCTGTCTTCCCACCGGCCACCTGCCCAGGCGCTGGTTTTCCATTCAGAACAGCCAGCTGGTCTATCAGAAGAAGCTCAAGGTGCGCCGTGGGGCTGGGGTTGGCGTCCACTGTGGCTGGGCCCCTCCCCACCCAGACCGGGGTGGGCTGGTCAGTGGGTTGGCTGGGGCTGGGACCCTCATGGATATGGAGCCCGAGTAGTCAGGGGACAGAGAGTTGCAAACAGCCTGTGTCGTGGGGGGTTGGGGCTGGGGTGGGGGCCGAGGGCACAGGCTGCAGAGGTGCTTCCCGCAGGACGCGCTGACCGTGGTAGTGGATGACCTCCGCCTGTGCTCTGTCAAGCCGTGCGAGGACATTGAGAGGAGGTTCTGCTTTGAGGTCGTATCTCCCACCAAGTAAGGAGGCCCAGCCTGGGTGGGAAGGGGGGAGCCGCTGCCCCGCCGGCCTGACGTCCCCCTCCTGCCAGGAGCTGCATGCTGCAGGCCGACTCGGAAAAGCTGCGGCAGGCTTGGGTGCAGGCCGTGCAGGCCAGCATCGCCTCCGCCTACCGCGAGAGCCCGGACAGCTGCTACGGCGAGGTGTGGCCCCCCCCCCCCGCGCCCCTCCCACAGGCATGTGTGCGTCTTGTGCCACACGGGGCGGCTCCTGCAGGCCCCGCGCATGCACGTGTGTCTGGCGTGTGTGCAAGGCACGGCAGGTGGTGCCTTCACGTGTGAGCGTACCATGCACACACGTGCTTGAGCAGGCGTGGGCTCAGAGGGCCCTGGTCTGTGCTGGCAGTTTTGGCTGGGGAGGAGGGGACCGCTGAGGAAACTGAGGCTGAAGCTCCTGCAGGACTGAGCAGCTCCCACCCCGCTCCCCAGAGGCTGGATCGCACAGCGTCCCCGTCCACGAGCAGCATCGACTCGGCCACGGACTCTCGGGAGCGCGGCTTCAAGGGCGAGAGTGTGCTGCAGCGAGTGCAGAGTGTGGCCGGCAACGGCCAGTGCGGCGACTGCGGCCAGCCAGACCCGCGCTGGGCCAGCATCAACCTGGGCGTGCTGCTATGCATCGAGTGCTCAGGCATCCACAGGTGGGCTCGCTGGGCCTGGCCAGGGCGGGGCCGGGGCCGGGGCCGGGCTAGAGCCACGCACAGACTCATCCCACCCCGTGCCGTCCAGGAGCCTGGGTGTCCACTGCTCCAAGGTGCGATCCCTGACGCTGGACTCCTGGGAGCCAGAGTTACTGAAGGTGCGTAGGGCCGCCGAAGGCTGTTGGACCCCGGGGGTGGAAGGCGGGAGCTGGAGTCCGTGAGCTTGGACTGACTCCTGCCGCCCTGTCTCTGCCAGCTCATGTGTGAGCTTGGAAACGGCACCGTGAACCAGATCTACGAGGCCCGGTGCGAGGGTGCGGGCAGCAGGAAGCCCACGGCCAGCAGCCCCAGGTGAGCTGGGTGCAGCCCAGATCTGCACGGAGCCAGCCGGGGCTGCGGCCTCACGTGTGCCCCGGTCCAGGCAGGACAAGGAGGCCTGGATTAAGGACAAATATGTGGAGAGGAAGTTTCTGCAGAAGCCGCCCACGGCACCAGCCCGAGAGGCCCCAAGACGCTGGCGGGCGCAGAAGTGCCCACGCCCCCACAGCTCCCCCCATGCCCCCACCGCCCTCCGCAAGGCCCGGCTGGAGCCCGTCCTGCCCTGTGTAGCTGCCCTGTCCTCAGGTAGGGGTCTGCTGCTGCCGCATCCTCAGCCCACAGACTAGGCAGGGCGGGGGTGGGGCTGGGTGGGCCAGAGGCAGGAGCTCGCTGGGCGCCTGGAGGTCTGTCCGACTCCCAGCACGACCTGGGGGCCCCCCTCCCTCCACCCCGAGCTGAGCCCCATCTGAACGTGTGGCCTGTCCCGCAGCAGGCACCCTGGAGCGCAGGTTCCGCCGGGACTCCCTCTTCTGCCCAGACGAGCTGGACTCCCTCTTCTCCTACTTCGACGCAGGGGCTGCTGGGGCCGGGCCGCGAAGTAAGAGTTGGGAGGGCACCTCCCCCACTGCCCACCCTCAGCTGGACCAGGGCGCTGAGCAGGTGCCAGGCCAGGGGCTGGGGTGTCTTGGCTGCCAACCTGGAGACTGAGGCCTGACTGTCATGAGTGATGTATGCAAAGGTGTGGGTGCACGTGTGTTGGCTGTGTGCATACACGTGTGCACATGCGTGCTGGTGTGGCCACAGGCAGCAGAGGGCACCATGGCACTGGCTCTCGCTGGCAGCTGCTGTCCCGGGTGAGTTGGGTGGAAAGCTCCCCCCTTGCTGCCTGAGCTGGCATCTCTAGGGCCTGGCGAGAGCCAGGTGCAAGGACCATCTAGCCTGCACTGGCCACAGACAGGGCCGAAGGCTCTCTGGGAGTGCTCGGCCATGTCCTGCTGCCTGGCCCCGGGGTGGCCTTCCATGAGGGCTGGGCTGGTGGGCTGCTGCCCTTGGCTCTTCCGAGCAGTTACTAGTTTCTCTCTTTTCCATGTAGCCCAGGCTGGGCTCCCTTCTGTCCCTTAGCAGGGGCTGATCCTGTCCCTAGGGGTGTCTCCTGCAGGGTGGTGGGATGCTGGGAGGAGTCAGAGACCCCCATGCTCAGGACCCACTTCACCGGGCGCAGGTCTGAGCAGCGACAGTGGCCTGGGCGGCAGCTCCGACGGCAGCTCAGATGTCCTGGCCTTCGGCCCCGGCTCCGTGGTGGACAGCGTCAGGGAGGAGGGTAGGTGGGACCTCCCCAGCTCCAGAGCGTCTGCCCGACCCCCGCAGCCACCGCCCCTGACTTCCTCGCTCCCCACAGAGGGCGCTGAGTCTGAGGAGTCCAGCGGCGAGGTGGACGTGGACACCGAAGCTGAGGCCTGGGGCCTGGCGGACGTGCGCGAGCTGCACCCGGGGCTACTGGCGCACCGTGCGGCACGCACCGGAGACCTCCCCGCGCTGGTCGCGGCGCTGGCCCATGGGGCCGAGGTCAACTGGGTCGACGCGGAGGATGAGGGCAAGACGCCACTGGTGCAGGCTGTGCTGGGGGTGAGTGTGGCAGGGGCTGCGCGGAACACAGTGCACGCTGGAAGGTGTATCCTCCCACGCTCTCTTGCGGCCCCGCCCCAGGGCCCCTTGTCCTCTGTGGGGACCCCGCTCGCTTGCTAGGTCCCAGCTGGGGCACTGAGGGGTGGGGGTTGGGGCGCACGGGTCCTGCCCGGGGCCCTTTCCTCTGAGCCACCGGCTCCCCAGGGCTCCCTGATCGCCTGTGAGTTCCTGCTGCAAAACGGGGCGGACGTGAACCAAAGAGACAGCCGGGGCCGGGCGCCCCTGCACCACGCCACGCTGCTGGGCCGCACAGGGTGAGGCACACGCCCTGGCCCGTCCGCGCAGCCCCGCCCACGTGCCCCGATGCCCCGCCCACCCCACGCCCTCCCGCCCCGACGGCCCCCTCCACCTCTCAGCCAGGTCTGCCTGTTCCTGAAGCGGGGGGCCGATCAGCACGCCCTGGACCAGGAGCGGCAGGACCCGCTGAGCATCGCGGTGCAGGCGGCCAACGCCGATATCGTCACGCTGTGAGTGTGGGTGGCCCCTTGTTGCGGCTGGGAGGGCGGCGGAGGGCGTCGCGGAGGCGGGGGCACCTCACTCTGCACCTCCCCCAAGGCTCCGCCTGGCGCGCATGGCTGAGGAGATGCGGGAGGCCGAGGCTCCCCCGGGTCAGCCGGGCCCCCTGGCGGGCAGCAGCCCCACGGAGCTCCAGTACCGCAGGTGCATTCAGGAGTTCATCAGCCTCCACCTGGAGGAGAGCTAGGGCTGGGCTGCGGGAAGACCCTGGCCCTCGCCAGCCGCAGCCCCACCCGACAACGCAGCCTGGTGCTGCGGCAGCTCTGTCCCCTCTCTTCACTCCTTCCAGCGCCTGGACCCTTGGGCCAGAAGAGGGAGGCTGGGGATGGGAGCAGACCCCGGCACCGAGTCTGCCAGAGCCCCACGTTTCCCTGGAGGTGCTGCGTCATTTGGTGCCCTCACCCCCCCACCCCCTGGGGACCCTGTGTCTCCAGGTCACCCCGTCCCTGGGGGCCTGGGTCTCTCACACATGTCACAAACCACTCTCAAGGCTTATGCCACTCACGTTCCCACTTGACTGCTCTGGGACACTGACCTGCGAGCTGGGTCCTTCCTGCACACCCTGAGAGCCCTGTGCTAGGCCCTGGGCTGGTGGCTGCCAGCACCTTCCAGGGAGCAACCCGAGTACCTCACGTGGGGACTCCAGCGTCCAGGCAGGTGCTGGGCAGGTGGACTCTGGCCTGGGCCCTCATCCCTGGCTGGGCGCAGGCGTCCAAGGCCCCGTGGCCGGCCATGCAGGCCCAGGTGCCAGGTGGCCCCAGGCCGGTCTCTGCCACCTCCAGAGGCCCTTCTCCCGGGACTCAGCCTGGGGCCTGTGCACAAAACCACTTTCCACCGGCACCGATGTTCTGTCACCGCCTGAGTGGATTTTCTACAGCGACCTCGTTCTGACTCTTTCGTTTGGACTCTGAGGACCACCCTAACTCCAGCTCTGCCCGCCGGGGGTGGTTCCTGCCCCTCCCAGCCTTGCCCCTTGGGCTGGGCCCTCCGCCAGGTCCAGGGCCCCTCAGCTTGTTTTGTGCGGCCCACCGATGCCTTCATGTTCCCCTTTTCCAGAGAAGCCCTGGGACAGAGGCTGGGCATCCCAGCTGTGGGCCCTCAGTCTGGCCAAGGCCAGTCAGCTGGCCCCTATGCAAATGCTGCCCCTGGAGGCCCCCAGTTCCCTATCTGCTGGCTGTGACCCCTAAAGAGCAGAATTAACCCCTTCCTCCCCCTGCTCAAGCTCAGCCCCTCCTCCTGGCAGCCCTGCCCCTGCTGGGGTCAGCCCTCTTGCTCCAATCAGTCACTTACTGTTAATAAACCGCTTGCGCCCCCTGCCTGCCCACTGGCTCCCCGCCTCACTCTGTCTCAGCTGGGGTGTCTGGGTCCCCGTCTTCCCTGGGGGCAGCCCTCAGCAGGGCAGCACCGGTGTCCCCCAGGACACAGCTCAGACTCAGACAAGGTGGGGGGCCTGGGGCTTTGACACAATCTGACTCCTGACACCCCTGGCTCCTCTGCCCTTATGTGGCCTAGACTGCACCCCGGTGGGCTGGATGCGAGCTGTTGAGGGCAGTTGGGGCTGGCCTGGAGCCCAGTGTCCCTTGCCCCTGGCCTGGCAGTGTGGCTACTAGGGTCTGCTCCAAGGAGGTGTCAGGTGGAGTCAGGTTTGCTGTGCACCTGGGCAGTGGTGACTGGTAAGGCAGGCACACGCAGTAGCCCCCAGATGGAAGCGCAGATTTTATTACAGAGCAGCCTAGAGTCACCAGAGGTGCTGGCTGGGCCCCTCCTGCCACCTTCCAGGGCCGCCTGCAGCCAAGGCAGCTCTGCCTGGCATGTGCACACGCACCTGCGCACAGGTGTGCCAGGTCTATGGGCTTGTGGACACACACATAGACGGCCATGTGGAAGCACCTCTGCCCACACTCACAAGCACGCGGGGGTCCAGAGTGGTGGGGACATGCCCCCGGCCTGGACCTCCTGGAGACCTAGGAGGCCACTACCAGGCAAGGTGGTGGCTGAGCAGAGCACTAGTGTGCTGCCTCCTGGGCCCTTGGATGGCCAGAGGAGCCCCTCCCGCCACAGGTCTAAGAGTCAGGCTGAGAAACGGATGGCCCCAGCAGGGCTGGTTCAGGTGTCAAGATCCCAGGGGGCCGGAACTTGGCCTAACTCCTCAGCTGAGACTCCTGCCAGAGGCCCCAAGGTGTCCCACGGAGATGAGGCCAGCTGGCCCCCGGGACGCTGGACATCTTGCCTGCGGTTGGTGGCCATCTGGCTGTTGTCTGGCTTGATATGAGGCATCCCTAAGGCAGGGCTGGCCCTGGGCTAGGACAGCCGTGTCCTGGCAGTAGCCCAGCAGCAAAGCTGGGACCGTGGTCTGAGTGGCAGCTCCAGAAACTCCAGCACAGAAAGGAGGGAAGAGCAGGACAGCAGCTCCAGAGGCAGCTGTGGGGAGGGCCATCATGCGCCCTCACTGTGTTGCGCCGGGGGAGTGGCCAGTGCTAGCCCTGCCTCTAGCCTGGCCCAGGCCAGTCCCGCCAGCAGCAGGACCCAGGAGGGGAGTTCTGGGGTTGGATTTGTGGGGCCTCCTTATCAGGTGTACCCTCCAGTGAGGCAGTGAGGCCTGGCCATGGTCCTGGCTGGCAGTTTCTGCAGGGAGAGGAGAGGCTGGTATTGGCCCGAGACCCCTTTGGATGCCCCTCTGTCCTCCCTGGCTCCTGGAACTCAGAGCCCACTGTGCCCTGGCCTCTCACTTCCCTGCCCACTCTTGTCCTGCCAGACCTGGGAGGGGTGCCTGCCTGGCTCACACCACAGGTAGGACCACAGGTGTTTGTGGCTCAGGGATACTGGGTGGGGGCCTCTGCTCCCAATACCCGGGTGTCCCTTGGAACCAGCTGCCCAGCCTCTGGGATGGGCACTAATTGTGAGAACCACTTAGGGCCTGGCAGTGGAGGTGGCACCTGGTGCCCCAACTGGGCACAGGGCTCACCTTCCCCACTGGATACCAAGACCATCACCTACCACACCGCGCACTAAGAGGGCACATCACATGCTGAGACCACATGCCACATGCTAGATGCACAGCATGTATTCAATCCATCCACCACACTTGGGCCAAATCCGGCTGTCTCCCAGCTGAAACCCTTGGCTAGATGGTATGCAGATGGCAGGGCTGTCCCCATCCCTGTCCCACTGGGGACTCTACCATCCCGAATGACCAGACCCTCAGCCTGGTCCCAGGTTTGAGGGTGGGCTCGGGCCCTATTTCACCTCCGGCCAGCTCTGGGTTCCTGACCACCCAGCCCATTGGTGAGGATCTGGGCTGGGATAAGGTAGCCCCTGGGTCCAGCCAGCACAGCCTCGGCTCTGGGGAGGGCTGAGGTCACCGGCCTGGCAGCTCTGGAGGGATGCAGCAGCCACTGGTGATGTCCCAGGAAAGGGAAGTGACACTGAGGAAGAGCTGACCCTGGTCCCTTCCAGGCCCAGGTGCGAGTCACAGCTCTGTCTCTGGCTGCATGGTCTTCCGAGTTACTCAACCTCTCTGAGACTGCTTCCTCAAGTGCAGGATGGGGCAGAGGACCTCTCCAAGCTCGAGGCAGGGGCCAGCTGCTGCTGCTATGAGCGCTGTGGGCCAGTGGCAGGGGCCCTAGATTCAGCCCAGGCCTGGCGTCTGGCCTCCCCTTCCAAGCAGCTTCTTTGAGAGTGGAGATCAGGGAACGTGCTGCCCGAGGAGCTGCACAGCAGCAGGAGAGGAAGGCCCCAGGCTCACCTTGGGCAACCTAAACCGGACCAACCTATGCCTCCCTGCATCACAGGAGTGAGCTAGCAGGAGAGCCCAGCCTTGGGGAGCCCAGGTCTGGCCACTGGGGTCTGGTCTAGCCAAGGAGCAGTTTGTAGGGAGCAGTAACCCCCTTAGCCTTCCCATGGGGGAGGGAGCCCTGGCCAGGGTAGGGGAACAGCCTCCATGACCCACGCGCTACAGTGTTGGCAGGAAGTCCCACCCAAAGGCTAATCCCAGGCTTTCCTGCTGCAGAAGAGTGACTCCTTCCCTGGGAGGCATGGTCTTGGGGTTTGAGAAGGTTCCAGTCAGCACCTGCTGCCAGCCTAGTTGCCTGCTCCCCATCCCAACTGCTAAGGCTATCAGCTCTGTGCCCAGAGCACTGAGCCCGTGTCCCACTGATCAGAAGGTTGCAGATATGGGTAGGTGGGGCCGTGGTGTCTTGGCAAGACCTGCTGGCCACACCTGTCTCAGATGCCTTCTCCTTTGGGGTGTGACTCAGGTGTGCTCAGTGAGCAGGGGGCTGGGGGGCTCTGAGCCAAGCCTTCTGCAGCCTTCCTACCAAGATGCTCTCGGCACCTGCGCTGTCTCTATGGGACATTTACTCAGGGACAAAGTGAGGCAGGGGAGGGCCTTAACCTGTTCCAGGACGCGGCTCCTGGTAGTGGCTGTGAGTGTGCACAGGTGTGCTCGTACCTTCGGCCTGGATGGCCTTCTTTATACGTAACTTTACACGCTCTAAAAGCAGCTCTGCCCACCCTGCGTGGGGACAGCAGAGCCCGGGCTAACATGTTTCCTGAGGGCAGCAGCAGGTGGGGACTGGTGACAGTGTGAGGCTGCAACCCCACGGCGGACCCCCTGACCGACTGAGAGACACATGGGCACTCCTGGGTTCTGCCCCAGGGCCAGCCCTGAAGCAGCTTCTCAGACCTGCCTCAGGTGCCCGGAGCATGGCCCCCACCCGCCCCCTCCTCTCGGCCATCAGTTGTCACGTGGCCGGCCACCTCGTCCCCCTGCGCTCGGTCCTGTCCAGGCCGCCATCCGCCACCTGCCTCGCAGTCAGTGCAACTCTGCCTCCCGGGCGGCCCGGGCCCACGCCCACCTGCGCATCCCGCGCCGTGCAGGGCCAGCTCCAGCGGGGCACCCGGCGGTGCCGGGGCGACCGCGCGCATGTCGCCCACGCGTCCGGACACGGGGCCCCGGGCCGGCTCTGGGACCCGCAGGCGGCCCGAGAGCGGCAACCGCACGGCAAAACCGGCCCAGGAGCTCGGGAACGATCCCCGCGGAGCCGCCCGTCAGTGCGCACGCGTAGACCGTCTCCACTGGAGCCCCGCCCCGCGGAGCTGCCCGCCACTGCGCACGCGCCGACAGTCCTCGCGGGTGCCCGGGCCGCGCGACTCTAAGGAGCAGGAGATGACAGAGACGTAGGCGTCGTCCGCCAGGCTGCCTAGAGCGGCCAACCCCTCGAACTCCGCACCGGAAGCGGAACCGGGGCCGCGCCCCGCCCCGCGGGCGGCCATCTTGGAAGCTGAGGCGGAGGCGGCGGCGGCGCTGCGGCGGGTGCGGCGGTCGGGTCCCGGCGTGGTGCGGCTCTCTCCGGAGCGGGCTCCACTCTTCCGCACCCTGCTCCGGCCTCGACCACGGCGAGCCTGAGCGCGGCGGCGGCCCACGCGCGGAGACGGGGAGAGGTGAGCGCGCGCGCCCGCCTGCGCCGGGGCCTCGGACTCCTCGTCCGCCCCGCGGAGCCGGCCGCAGCCGAGGGCAGGGGGCACGGGGCCGCGGAGCCCCGGGAGACACTCCCGTCTCCGTTCGCTCCCGCCGCCTGCGGGGCCCCGGCCCAGAGAGTCCGTGCGCGGAACCAGAGGTCGGTTACTGCGGGGCGCCCGGGGCTCGGGGCCGGCTGGTCCACCCGCCAGGCTGGGGGCTTGGTTGGCACACGGCTGGGCCTCCCGCGAGAAGGCCTGCTGTCAGTTGGAACACTTGCGGGTATCTCCAGGACGAGCCATCATTGACCTTGGTTCGTAAATGTGTCCTGGGCAGTCAGTGTTGGCGGGAGGGCGCTGCCGTTGAGCCCGCCGCCGCTTCACCTCTCAACAGTTATTTTGCCTCATAAATCCCAACAGAAACGAGTGTGCCCAGGAGTGTGTCTCTGGGTGTAAAATAACAGAAAATCTGGGCGGTAGGAGTGGGAAGCCGGAGTCTGGCTTCACTGTGGGCCGGCTGGAGTGGGACTTGGGCCCTGAACCAAGACCCTAGTCTGTGCCAGACCTCGCTATCCACACCTGCTAATTACGGGTATCAGCTCAGCCTCTGACTAGGTGTAATCTTCTAGTTTCCTTCGCAAGGCATACCACTTAGCAGGTGTGTATGTAATTCAAATACACTTCCCAACTTTTTGCCAGACCCAGATGGGAAGCACCTAAAGGGAGGTAAGCCCACAGCATAGGGGGAAGGCAGCTCGTACGTGTGTCATAACACACAGGTTTGTGTGTAGACACAGCAGTGGTTCAGGACTCTGTTTGATCCAGGCGAGTGAAACTTGGTGTGATCTGGCTTCAAAAGAAGGGAATTTGAGGATCTCTTTTCATTGAAAAAGCCAGGTAGTAGACGTCAGGCATGGTTGGATCTAGGTGCCTAGCACATGTCAGTCATCTGTGCACAGCTTGGCACTGCTGACCTGTGGCAGCTCCATTCTCAGGCAGATGTGTGAGTGGTGGTGGGGCTGCCTCCATCAGCCCTGGGCTTCCATCCAGCCCGTGAAGCAATCCTGGTGGACAAGGAAGATACTTCCATGGGAGTCCTGAGCCTGGGCATGTCACGTGCCTGTCTGGTTGCCAGGCCAAGGTCTCATGGTACAGCATCACCTCACCTGAGTTACCCATACTCAGAGCAGGAAGGAGATGTCTGGAGAAAAAGGAACAGGGTGGACGGGAGCTGGGCACCTACCGCTTCACACAGTGCCATGGGACCCTGCCTAGGTGGTGACCGAGGTTGCTTTCCTGCAGTTTCCATGTGTCAACAGTCTTTATGCTTTTTTTTTTTTTTTTAACTGTCCACCCTCCCTCGGTATGATGCACCTGTGTCCTGTGTCTGTCAGGACTTATTTGAAGGAACCCTGAGGCACATGCACTTCATACTCTGTTTTCACATTTTGATTCCTTTGTGATTTTTTGTTTTCCCTGTCTTTTCTGCTGTCATATTCGGATGGGGAGAATTCGGAGAAACAGTCCCCTGAAACCTCCAGGAGGGGACGTGAGACCACTGTTCTGAGTGAGGCAAAGGAGACATAGTTGAAGAAACTGAGTGGTTGGATCATAAATATGAGTTTAAAGATCATGCCTCTCAGAGCAAGGATGGGACAGAAGTTTGCTCGCGACTGGCCAGGCAGGACCTATTTCACTTTCCTGTGCCTGTCCACTAACTGATGAAGCATCCAATCTGGCCACTTACCTGAGTATAACTCGAATACAGTTGTATTCTAGTTACCAGAGAGTTATTTTGCATGTGATGGAGTGTTAACTTGAGGGAGAACATTTAAAAGAAAGAACAAGTCCTGCTTAGTGGTTCTACTTGTGGGTCGTTGCTGTATTGCTAGGTGTTGGCCTCAGGTGAGCTCCCTGCCCATGTGGCTTTTCGAGCCAGGAGCTTAGTGACAGTGCTGCGTGGAAGCACTGCTTTTCCAGGCAGGACTGCAGCCCTGCTCTTGGTGGGGGCACTTGTGGCAGGACCAGGCAAAGGAGCCCACCCTTACCTCTGCTAGGCCCGAAAGGCCCCTGCTTAGTGTGTTGGGTCACGTGAAGGACTGAGTGGGAGGCATTGAACTAGGGAAGTCAGGGAGGGTTCTGAAGGGGGTGACCCTCAAGCAAGGCTAGGAAGGGCCTCGGTGAGTCTCCCACCTGTAGACCGGGCTGGGAAGCAGCCACGAGAAGCAGGGGTGCATTAGTCAGGGGCTTGGAGCTCAGGCTGTGTCAGAGGTCCTGGAAGTTGGGAGCTAGGAGAGCCGCTTTGTCGCGGGATTGGCTGACAGGAGGTGTTGATGGGGATCCTGAAGGGCCACTGGGGGAGTGAATGATCAGAATTTTGTGCTGACTTATGTGTACAAGAGGATCTGAGACAGGAAAGGACTAGAAGCAGAGAGGCCCGGACCAACTGGGAGACACGGGTGGCTGCTGTGGTGGTTAGCAGGAAAAGTAATGAGATCCTGCCTAAAGGTGAGTGGGACAGGAGTGGGAAGGAGGTGAACAAGCCTTGCCAGGGTCAGGGACCCCAGAACAAGGAGCAAGGTTGGCACAGCACGTGGGAGGGCCGCCGCGGGTGCCCTGGCTCAGCCCCTCGGGGTACGAGTGAGCACACCAAGCCCTGGTCAGGGAGGCGGGCACTAGACCCTCTGGTGATGGCGCTCTGAGGAGTAAGCTGAGAGTATGGAGGCCTCCCCAGTGAGCATGCAGCTGTCCACAGGGAACCCCAAGGCTGGGCGGTCTTGACTTCAGGTTTCTGAGGACGGGGAGGTCGGATGGAGGTCGCTGGCCATAGCTGATGGCCACTGTTGTCCAGGACCGCCAATAAAGCTTTTGGCCAGAGAGCACTGCGTGGGACAGGTTGGAGAGCCTGAGGGGTAGAGTGTCGTTGGGAAGAGGAGTCTGCGGGGGCCTGGGGGTGATGTTGCCCCACTGCCCACGTCCAGTCTGCCCGTTCCAGCCCAGACAGCATCTTTTGCTCCTTCCTCTGTGCTCTGTCCTGCACATCCCCACATCCTCGTTACCATATTGTAGACCAGTGATTTCACACTTTATTTTTAGCTGCAGAACTTTTTACCTTTCCATCTTAAGTTGTGAGAAACTTCAGTATACAAGAGATCAAGTTGGAGCTATTTTAATGTCTAACAGTGGGGAGCCCAGTGTCCTCTTCACCACCATGTCCTCAGGTTCCTGACCCAGTCTTTTTTCTTGATTGGTGGCACCCCCTCATTCCCTGTGCGCAGCCTTCAGTGCTGTGACTTTTCTAACAGAAGATGCGACCTGCCTCAAGGCTTGGCCCTAAAGCCCTTCTGGGCACTGCCCTGGGCTTGCCTTCCTGGCCAGTCATCTCCCACCCCTCACTGTGCTTGGGCTCCTGACACAGTGACCTGTGCTGTCCCCAGGTACCCTGTACTCTCTGAGGCTCTGTCTGGAAAGCATGGCTTCTCTGCCCAGCCAGTGCCTCGGGGTCTCTCCAGAGCCTCCCCCACTCCAGCCCTTTGCTGGTGACCAGTGGTAAATGGCGGCCAGCAGACTTTGGGGTGGGGACAGGTGGAGCTGGTCTCTGGTGCTTGCCAGTTTCTGTGGTGTGAATGCTCCATCCACGAGACCCCACTGAGCTCAGATTTAGAAAGTGTGCACAGCTGCTCTCGGGGACTGGTCCAGGCTGGCTTCAGCACACCTGCCCATGGCTCTTTTTTGGTTCTTGTCCCCATTTAGATTCTTTGAGGATGAGAGTGGGGCTTTGGGGTTCTCTTTGTCTTGAGTCTGTACCATACTTGGCAGGAATGAAGGTGGTGGCAGGACAGATGGGAAAGGATCCTGAGCACCTGCAGGTATCTGGGTGGGTGGCAGGTCATGGTGACCTGTGGGCTGTGACTCTGGGTGCCTGGCTGAGAGGTGCACATTAGTGCTGGGGCCTGGATGAGCTACAGGCTGCAGAAATGAGAGCGGAGGAGCGTGGCTGCTGAAGCTGTCTTGGGGTGAGAAGAGCTGTGGTCCCATGTCTCTTGTTCTCTATAAACGTAAACATTTGTTTTTAATAGATGAGCAACAACAGCAATAAGAGAGCTCCAACAACAGCAACGCAGAGACTGAAGCAGGACTACCTTCGAATTAAGAAAGACCCAGTGCCTTACATCTGTGCTGAGCCGCTCCCTTCGAACATTCTCGAATGGTAAGGCTCACGTCGCCGTTCACCCCTCTCTTGGCCCGACTGGGCGAGCCTACTGCTCCTGGTCCTAGCACCTCCTCATGTGCGAGTAGACACTGAGAAGCTCGCGGACACCCTGGTCTTCCCAATGGACGGCATGCCAGGGACTCCACAGAGTCCTGTTAGACTTAGGCTGGGGCCAGAAAGAGAATCCCTCCTGAGGGGTCCTCGGAAGGATTTGGGGTGTGCAGGGCTCACAGCTGTTTATTATGTACACCATGCGGGTTGGGTACTTAGAGAAAAACTGCATTTCTGGACTTTCCCCCGCTACTCTTTGCTCTGGATGCTGGCAGGTAGCCTGCCTTGTCTCAGAGCATTCGTGACGGGACCAGGGTCCTGACACCCCAGTCCCTGGCGCTGGCCCAGGCCAGGTGCCCCTGAGCCTTGGGCTGACAGTGAGAGGACCGGCGTCTCATAAGCGTTCGTTTCATGGAAGCTCTTTCACCAAAGCGCAGAGTTGGGAGACCATACACATCTCTGTGGAAATACTGCTGTTACCAGGCTTTCTAGTGATTTTGTAAGAAGTAAAGTATAAGCCTGAGGTATTAAAAAAGCATTTTCTCTTTGTTTGAAGGATGTTTTATGTTTTGATCTTTAAAAAAATACTTGAAATTTTTTTTAAATCCAGAAAGTAGAGATTTGACTGAGTTAAAAGGTATTCTCCATGTTGGGCAGAGTCATCTTCCCCAGCTTTCAGAGGAGGCCTAGCCCTGGCAGGTTCCACGGGCAGCTTATGTCTTTCTTCCCTGAATTGTGGGAATATCTCACCATGCAGGGAGCCCTTCCCCATCTGTGACTCTGGGTTGGGGGTCTCCAAGACCACCCCCAGGTTCAGTGATTCACAGGAAGTCCTCACTGTTAACAGGACAGCAAAGTCAGGAAAGGGAAGAGACATAAGGGACGAAGCCTGTGGGAAACCACACAGGAGCATCCAGAATTCTCTCTCGGGATGCACTTAGTTCCCCGGTAGCGAGCTCAGGCGACCCATTTGATGTCACCAGGGAGGCTCATCAGACTCAGTGCCAGGAATTTTAGGGATGGCTGGTTGGCTCCTTCTGCCTGGCACCCACTAAAGTTTCAGATTCCAGAAGGAAGTGGGTTTCCGCAGTGTGAGCACTTAGCAGTGAACTCCTCTTACCAGTGGGGGTGCTGGGCACCAGCTCAGGCTGGCCCGGAACACTGTTTCCCTCAGCTGAGCGAGGAGAAGGGTGTTTCCAGAAAAGGATTTGGATGAGCCGAGGGCTGCCATGCAGGTCCTGTCCTCTAAGCCCTGCAGGTCCCCTCTTCTCTCTGCTGTCCCAGGGCTGCTGGACTCCGTCTCAGGAAGAAGATTTCTTCATTGTCTTTTCCCAGTTTTCTCAGATTGGGCACAGAATTTGAGAGCAGTGACAAGTTAAGGCCATGTTTCTGGGTGCGTTAGTGTACTTTAAGCCACTCAATTTGGGTCCATTGACATACGATCACAGTATTTTATAAGTAAGACATGTCAGCTAGTAGATAGCATGTGTTATGTGATCCATTAATATTAAAATGACGTGCTTATGTGTTCTGGTGCTAAGGGGCTTTCGCGTTTGAGACGATCGCTTAAGTGCTTGCGGTTGTGTCTGGGTTCTGGCATTTCTGATCAGTTTTTCTTTCTTCCCTGTGCTCTTCTGATTTGAGAATGTGTATAGCTCACGTAGCTAAACCCATTTATTTGTGTGTGGGGTGTGACATCCATTTGTTGCTGCTTCCAGTCTGAAGTTGAGCTCTGGGGATGGTCAGCGCTGTCCCTCTTCTTCCTCCAGCACAGCCGCTCAGAGGTCGTTTCTGGTTTTTCCAGGAATGTCAGCACGGGGTGGGGGACAGAGCGTCACTAGCTGTGCCTTGCTTTGCCTACATGTGTGACATAAGAAATACAAAGGGTACATTTTTTTTTTTTTTTTTTTTTTTTTTTTTTTTTAGACAGAGTCTCACTCTCTTGCCTGGGGCGAGTGCCATGGCATCAGCCTAGCTCACAGCAACCTCAAACTCCTGGGCTCCAGCAATCCTACTGTCTCAGCCTCCCAAGTAGCTGGGACTACAGGCATGTGCCACCATGCCCGGCTAATTTTTTTTTT
>CAUYSK010020994.1:0-22832 GCA_963575035.1 Avahi laniger
TTTTTTTTTTTTTTTTACAGTGAGTTTGGGAGATCCCAGTTTTAAGTCCTCTGTGGATTTCATGTTTTTCTGTTGAAGCCTTAAGGGAAGCTAAATTTAAAAGTAGGGAAACAGTAATTAAAAGTGATCAGGACAAGAAGTTTTGGTGCTATGCAATGTGGACTCAATTCTGCCTGTCACAAGCCGAACCAAGCAGCAGTTTTTGGTTTTGATTATAGCTTTACTTGCTATTTTAATAAACATGAACCAGTATTCAAACTTTTAATATCCTGCTGCTTAACTATTTCCAAAGAGCCATCCAGCTCTTTTAAACAGGCTTTGTTTTAAAATTTTAATTTGTTTGGCTCCGTCTCACCTTAGAAAGTTGTAGCCTTATGGTAAACTCTTTTATAAGTTGATTTCCAGAATCATAAGCAATTCCCCCCCCACACACCACCCCAACTAAGTGTTTCCTCATGTGCCAAAATTGTTGGTGCTGACAGGTTTTCTGCCTTGTTTTATCTGGTTCCCGCAGTAAGTATGAGAGACAAACACAAGAATGTGCCCAGTGTTGACTGGATGCATCAAGACTACGGCGATACTTACAACTCCTCTAGGAAGCGGAGACTGGGCAGGGGATTCGGGGGCAGATGACTGATGTTGTTCATACTGAGGTCTCTGGAGGGGAAAACAGACAGCGTGTGAGGAGCAGTGTATGCCACCACAAGGAAATCCAGCTGTTCAATCCACACATTTCCAAGCCACACAGTAAAATGAACTCATTCCTCTGCTCGACAAGTGAATTGCGATTTTGCATCTTAAATATGTTCCTTTTCTCCCATTCACCCCCCAACATCATGGGCTCGCCATCAAATTAGAGACCCTAAGGAGGAGCTTACATGGAATTCCAAATGATTTAGACCATTCATGGGCATGGTTGTAATTCTGCATGTTTAAAATTATGTGAGTGGGACAGCCAAGGAAGCAGACATAACTCAACTCTAGACATAACTCAACTTTGTGTCTTGCTTTAAATTATGTGACAAAGAGAAATGTCTTCACCATGCAACTCTAGAAGTCCTGTTTCTCTGGGACTTTAAGCACCTTGTAAAAACAAATGTTTTGATTCAAAGAAACTTAAAAAAAAACAAAACAAGACAAAAAGCTATTCCCTCCTTCTAACGTGTTCCTTTTGCAGGTTCTCAGATTGCATTAAATAAGTGAAATGAACCATAAAACGAGGGTGTAAGGTGATCCTGCTCTGGAGCACACTTCCTGCTGGGCCTGCACAGTAGTTCCTGGCACAGGAAACAACAAGCCACTTTGGGCAGAACTCAATCAATTTTTGTTTTAAGTGAAACTCCATGCAATTAGATTTTATTCTGTTTTTATTTTCTATTTCTTTACTGTCTCTCACATAACCTACAGCATCACTGGGGTATGCCGTCTGTGTCTCAGGGGCCAAAGAAGACTGAAGGCTGGACAGATTCTAATCAAGGCCAACGCAGACTTTATATGTCAGCTGAAGCTGGATTAAGAAATGACTTGCTGCTCAAACCTGAAGATTCAGAACTAATGCCATTATATTCTCATGCTGGGCCTCTATTCTTAAATTTATCTTGAGAGAAGCTAATGTGCTTCTTTTCAATCTGAATTTTTCCTGTTATTAAAGTGGACACACCCATTTCACCCAACCAGCTGATTTCAGTATCAATAGCTTGGTTCCTTTATCAAATATTAACTTTAAATCAATGGTGCTAAGAATCGAGGGATCATTCTTGCCTTTAAAAGGTCACAAGCATGTGCAAGGAAGAGAAAATATTTTGTTAATTGTTTCAGAGTATGGCAAAAAAACCCAGAATTGCCATTAATTTTAATATCTGCTAGTGAAGAATAATGAAGCCAAGTAAATGCTATACTCTTAAGCTATTAATAAAACTAAACAATGCCATAAATGCAAACTAAAAAATTTTTCATCATCCATATTAAAAAAATCTGTATTTTTCTGGCATTGTCTACATAAGAGAGCCAAATAATTGATAAACAATTTCAATTTTTCATGCAACTATTTTTCTGAAGTAGCATAGTTGTTTAGGTCACTGAACAGCTGTGTCTTAAACTGATTAATGCAGTTTCTGGATTCCTCACGGTGACTATAATCTCAGCAAAGACTTGCTATTTCTCAGGAACAGCCATTTGCTTTTCACTGATATTGCACTTATTTCCTAAAAGGATCAAGGTGATTTGCTTTTAGGGCGTGTTTATTAGTAATCTAGATCAAACCAGTCAAGACAGCTGGTATGGAGAGCACTGGTTTTCTCTCTCATATTTTTCTGCGTGATGTGCAAACCAGTTCGGAGCAAATGCTGATCTTGTCTATCTGCAGAAAGCTCTACATAGAACAGGAGCATTTACATGTTAAGGAGATTTAGATGCATTCTGCATCGTTTAATATTTGTTACCCTATTTCAGGCACTGGAAGTGAAGCTTATATAAGTGTTCACTCTCTGTTCCCACTGGAACATTTTTTACAGTGGAGGAGCCTCAGGCAGCAGAACTAGCATAGGTAAAGCTGATAATAGTGTCTCAGGTGTGAATCTAGACTTTTCTATTCACCAGCTGTGTGATCTTGGGAAAGTTAACCTCATTGTGCAGCCTTCCTGGTATTTGAACAAAGGAATCTCTGTGTTAATAGTTTGAAACCGTATGATTAGCTGTTTCCAATCAGAAGGGAGTGACAATTCTCTTCTTAAAAAGGAAAGTACTTTTCTCATCAGAAATTAATATAATAACTTCGCTGTGTTACCTGACATGCCGTATGTGGCTCCTCTTAGAAGATGAGCTAGTACCACCAAACCAAACCTTTACCACCTGTTTTCTAACACGGGCTGTTTTCTTTTAAAGAGTATCTAGCAGTTTATAAGCTTATAGCAGAAAATAAATTTTAATAACAACAATCTAAGATCAAATGAAGTGGGCCTTTAAAATAATCAAAATGGCAAGGTAAAAAATAATTTGTCTGCATTCACTTTTTCCTTTCTGTGTGCCCTTTTTTTTGCATTGGTATTAAAACGTAATGATGGTCCTCCAGCTCAGTGTGTCTCAAACTATCCATGGTGAAAGACCAATTTTTTAAAAATTTCTAATTTACTATGAACTTTTATATTTTCATAAAATATAATAAATTTCGATTACTAGAAATGTGAAAAAATACAAAGATATGCAAAATGCAAGCTTCATTACTTTATTATGTGATTCAATAGAGATTGTTAAATTACTATAAAGTTTCTGAACCTTTACTCTAAAATTCTCATCTGTGTGGATCAGTGAAAAACAGTGATGGCCTGGGATGGGTCTTCGAAGCGATCTTCAATCAGCAATGCTCTTCTGGCTTTCACATCAAGAAGGATGAGGCTTAAGGCACTTTTGGCTGCTCATCTTTGAGTTAAAAATGATAGAGCGAGAGACTGTTTGGCTGCTAGAGAGGACTGACACTCACCAGGGCAAGGATACTCATTGCATTAATAGATAAGGAACACAAGCCTGGAGCCTCGGTGAGTTGATGTGGCCTCCAGGTCACACTGCAGTGTGCAGTGGGAAAGCCCCAGGCCTAGAACCTAGGTCCCTACTTGTTCTAGGTGTTTTTCACTTTCCCTTTTTTCAAACAACCTCTCTGTTGTTTACAAACTATCCTCATTGTGATGTTTAAATTATTTTTAAGCCTTTCTTTTTATTTTTCTACAGTAGTTGGTCTTTTTGACCCCTCACACACATATAATCTTAGCAGCAAATGCATGGCATTAAAATAATTTCCCAGCCTGTGCATTATTTACTCTTTAAGTTATTATTTTAAAATGTCTTTATTCTTTTTTTTTTTAACTATATCTTGCCCATGACTCAGTTTCCTAAAACCGGTGAAGCCATATAATGGATTTCTTGCATTTTTTTTATCTTTTGCCAAGATGTAGAAATTAATTTGAAAGAACTGGTCACTACGTAAAGAGATTTCATAAGAAATGGAGAATTCAGTGTGACAACATGATCAAATAGGTTAAACCATTCTGCCCTGTCTCTGGTTCAGCTTTTGACTCTGCTGCGTTAATGATCATGTCTAGAAATCTAGAACAGGGGTTGTGAAGTTCGATGAGAATAGCTGGCTATATATTGGAATCACCCAGGAGCTTTAAAAAATGATCCAGTGTGGGTGATGGAATTTTAAAAAGTTTCTCAAATGATTCAAATGTTGAGCCAAGACTGAAAAGCACTGCATAAGAGTAACTAAATTTCTAGGTGAGTTCTCTGAACTCTACAACTCACTCAAAATTTAGGAGGCTTAAGATGACTGAAGGTACTTTTTCCGGTATGGGTTCCATCCCAGCACTCAATATCTTTCCCTTGAAAATGTTTTTGTTAATTGCAGCTTTGTTTTTTTTTTTCCATTTGACAAACATTAATTGAGCATTCACTGTGGTCAGATTTTATTCTAGAAACGCAGTTGAAAATAAATCTGAGTCATCTTAAACTTTTCCCTTTCCCACTATTCCTGTGTCCATAAGCCGCCTCGTGTTCATTCTACTACAGAGCCCGCTTCTGCATCTGGGCCCTCTTCTTCCTTCTTGGCTGCCTTTGGGCAGATTTTTGTCATGCTGAAAACTGCTCTGCTCTCCATGTTTACCGTGTCTCCTCATTCTGGGTCATCTTTACTCCACAGCCAGAGAAGTTGTCCTGAGAAGTCCATTTGCTTATCAGAAAAGATCCTCTTCCTCCTACACAAGCAGCCACAGAGAGGGGTGAACGGCTTGGTAAACGGAGCTTGGTTTGGAGTTTAACCTCCATGGAGGAGCCTCTGTACAGGCCACAACCTGCCCAGCTGTAGCCAGATGGGATGGCCCTAACTTCCCTGTCTGAGAACTTCTGCTGGCTCCCAGCCTCTGAGACGAAATGATGCCCAAACTCTTTAGGGTCTTCACAATCTGGCTTCATGTATGTTTCCATCTCGGTCTTCGCTCCATGCAATGTGCGATCTAGTTGCATGGGAATTCTTGCTGTTTCCCTTTGCTCTGTCCTTGCATGTGTGATTCTCTTCACTTCCAAATTGCTACTCCCCCATGTCGCTCTCTTCAGGCCATTCAACTTCAACAGACACCTGTGTTTCTGACACAACCTCCTATCTTTCTGTCTCAGTTCTCTATTTCAACCTCCAAGTCCTTTGATACTTCCAGTATCAAAGCCTTGTCTTAGCCCGACAACCTAGCTTAGATCACATGTTGATCACAGGATCCCCATCTCCCCAGCACTTTCAACTCCCTAGTCCCCGTTTTTTGTTTTTTTGTTTTTTTTTTTCACTCTTCTGGCAAAACCCCAGCTCTGGAAACATACCATAATTCACTTTTTTTCTGTTACTATCCCAGGGTACTGAGTGCTACTAGGAAAGAAAAACTCACAGATGTGCAGGTTAGTGGCTATAAATTCAGAGGCCTTGTGGGTTCTCAACACTGCTGCACAATCCTGTTATTTGTTATTGCTCAACCAACTCTCACGGGAACTGCTGCCAACCTGTACCACTTGCTTCAAACCTCTTAATCGGCAACCACGCTCATGGGGTACCTTCCCTCTTACTTCACAGAAGTAACTGGGATTCTTTAGATCACCAAGAGGAAATAGGCTAAACTCTTGTTCTTCTTTGCTCCCTGCTTACCATACCCATCGTTTTCTCCTTGCTGGGCCTTCCTCATGGGTCCATCCCCCTTAGCATACTACAGCACATTGCCCCATACTATGGACTGAATGTTTATGTTCCCCCAAAATTCATATTTGAAAGCCTCTAATCCCCAAAGTGATGGAATTTGGAGATGGGGCCTTTGGGAGATAATTAGATCATAAAGGTAGAGCCCTCATGATGGGATTAGTGCCCTTATAAGAGACATGAGAGATCTGCCATCTCCCATGTGAGGATACAAGGAGAAGACGGCCATTTGAAAACTGAAGGAGCAGGCCCTCAACAGACACTAGATCTGCCAGCACCTTG
The DNA here is from genome assembly GCA_963575035.1 of Avahi laniger. NCBI lineage: Eukaryota > Metazoa > Chordata > Mammalia > Primates > Indriidae > Avahi > Avahi laniger. Next base: position 6,008 of record CAUYSK010020994.1, read on the forward strand.
ATCTTGGACTTCCTAGCCTCTAGAACTGTGAAATATAAATTTCTGTTGTTTAAGCCACTCACACTATGTTAATTTTTTTTTTTTTTTAATTGCAGTCTGCACAAATGGCTACACTGCTTCTAAGAGCACGAGGAGTATCACTCTTCTGGAATGATGTTGTGCCCACCTTCCACAATGATCTTTCACTTATAATTATGTTTCCCTCTTCAGTTGATCCTATTTGCTTTCTGTCCTTGGGATTCCTCAAAGATTCGCATCCATTGAAAAGTCCTCTTTTGGGCCATGCCCAAGTGCCACCACACTGATGCGGCTGCTGCTGTGCCTCTCCTCCTCTTCCTCCTCTTTCTTCCCCCTTCTCCCCTCCTTTTTCTTTTCCTTTTCTCTTCTTTCTTCTGCAGAAGTATCGTTCCGATCATTTCACAGATTTGTTGTGGGAGGGATGACCGAAATATGTACTTAGTCCAGCATCGTAAAATCCAGCCATACTGTCTATGAGACTTGGTATTTGAATCAATGAGCCAGGAGGTCCTTCCTTATAGTGTTACTATTTAAAAAAAATTATGAAAACAAAAATGGGGTTCTTTCTTTAATCTTTGCCACAGTTGAAGAGAAATATTCTCTTCTTTAGCAGCACACTACAATTTTTATTTCTTCTAAGCACAATCATTTAAAATTTGTCTTGGAAGATCCAGTAGAATTTAGTTCTCTGCCAGGTACCTTTGTTAACAATGGATCTAGGCTGGAGCCATTCCAGCATTTTTAAATTGATCACTTTTCAGATATGCTTCTAGAGATAAACCCTCTTGTGAACCTCAGAAGGAAAAGGTGCAGGACTGAGTAGCATTTCATGACAGTATGAGTAGTGTTATTTCCAGGTACTTTTCTTATGTTATTGTTTTAACTCCAAAACAATGTATCCTTTAAGAATATTTTTTATTGAAGTATAACATGTACAGGAAAATGCATTAATCCTGTGTCCAGCCTGATGAATTTTCACAGTGTGAACACACCTCATAAACCAGCACAAAACAAGAAATAGAACATTGCCATCAGCTCAGAAGCCCCCTCATGTTCCCTTTCACTCACTACTCCCCACCAAAAGTAACATCTCCTGACCTCTAATACTTTGTATTCGTTTTGCTTGTTTTTGATCTTTCTATAAATGGAATCATACAGTGTATAGTTTTTTGCGTGTGTTCAGCTTCTCTGCTCATTACGTTTATTAGATTTATCTGTGTGTTACACATAACAATAGTTTATTTCTTCTCAATGCAATATAGTATTTAATTTTATTATTATACCACAATTGATTTATCCATTCAACTGTTGATGGACATTTAGGTTCTTTTCAGTTTATGGCTATTTTGCAGTACTGCAATACGTATTTTCAAACATGTCTTTTGTTGAACATATATATGTGTACATTTCTGTTGGGTATATATTTAGGAGTAGAATTGCTGAGTCTTGGTGTATGAATATGTTCAGCTTTAATGGATACTGCCAAATAGTTTTCTAAAGTGATTATATCAGTTTATACTTCCACTAGTAGTCTAAGAATCTCAATTATTTCACATTCAATAGTTTCCATTTGTTATCACAAAATTGGTATTGTTTCTCTTATTTTAGTCATTTTGCAGGTATACAATGGTATTTCATTGTGGCTTTAATTTGCATTATGTCTAATAGAGTTGAACATCCTTTCATATGATTTTTGACAATCAGGATACTCTTTTGTGCAAAGTGTCAGCAGAATATTTTATCTTATATGGTGACTTTGAGATTAGAAGTAAAACATATTTGTTGTAACAAGTGCAACTATAGATCAATATGTAAAGAAAAGGCTAACAATCTCTTTTAATATTACTCCCCCTGGGGTTTCAAAGGTATTCTTTTGAAAGAGTTAATACTGTAATAGTATTAACTAATGTGCGTCCCACCAGGAACCAGGCCGTACAGCAGAAGGCGAGTAGCGGGCAAGCGGGCGAAGTCTCACCTGTACCCACAGCCGCTCCCCATCAGTGGCATCACCGCCTGAGCCCCAACCCCCATCAGACCAGCCATGGCATCACAGGAGCGCAAACCCCACCTGCAAACTGTGCATACGAGGGATCCAGCTTGCACTCTCCCCATGAGAATCCGACGCCTGATGATCTGAGGTGGAGCCAAGGTGGTGTCGCCCTGTGGCGTTCCCACCCTTCTGTGGAAAAACTGTCTCCCACAAAACCAGTCCTTGGTGTCAGAAGGGTTGGGGACTGCTTCACTAACCCATTTGTTCAGCATCTTCTCTTCCTGAGCCTACTGATCCTTTGCTCAATTGCTTTTCCACTCTGAGGGTAAAGAGAGAGAGGAAGTTACGCTAATGTCTTACAAAGTTAGGCCCTTAGAACAGCCAGGTTTGGCTCCTATAACTGTTTTTACGCCTTGGTCAGAAGCTGATTCAAAGCCATAGCAAAAGATTTTCCAAATCCCAAGGAAAATCCACAAAAATTTGCTGAGGAATTTAGAATCCTCATAGGAACCTATGACCCTGGCTTCCTGATTTATATCCATTTATACACATGATATTAAGACCTGGAGAAGCACATAAATAGGATAAAAAGAGTAAAGCAGACTAGGCCTGAGGAAAGTATTGCTGACCCTTCAAGAGCTACTTTTAGGAATGGTCCAAAAGATGCCAAAAAAAAATAGCTGAAAAACCTTTAAAAACTATCCCCATTGTCTCCTCAGGAGAAAAGATTGGTCTATTATTCAATTATGTAAATAAAAAAACGATAAGTCAGTTTTTTATTGCAAGGCTAGATTAGAAATCTCATTTGTTAAACATTATGGTCTTAAAATACAGCAGGGAACATTTCCTGCTGCATCTGAAATAGCTCTTACAGACTTATTCATGAATGGGCTCCAACTAGAGCTTGGCGACCTGATTAAAAAAGCATAAGATTGGGTAGGAAGTTACCGATATGGCTGAATTAGCCACTATGGCTGAAGATTTTGAGAGAACTTTAGAATAAGAAAAAAGTCAAATGCTGAAGGAAAAAAATCAAAAGGCTAATAGGTTCCTGCCTTTACAGCTACAATAGTTACAGGGATAAAGACCAAGAGGGCCTCTTCACGTATATTATAACTCAAAATCATGAGGTCCTAAACAAAGGAACTCCATACCTTGAGATGTCTGCCATCATTGTAAACAGTCAGGCCACTGGAAAATAGATTGTCCACTCTTGTATCAGTCCTCTAACAGAACTACCTCCTTGGGCCCAGACTGTTTCTCCATTTAGAGAAAATTCCCAAGAGTTTAACTCTCAAGAAAATAATCAACACTAATGGAGCTTTGAAAGATTCCTTGGTAAGTTATTTCCTGTGACACTACTAAACAAACATAAGAAAACTAAGATCAAGGTCAATGGGGAGTCATGTCAGTGGATTCTGGAGCCACTTTATACACTTTAAACCCCACCCTAATAAACCAACAAATCCCTCAGAGTAAAAAAAAAAAAAAATATTTCTGTGGTGGGGTTTTCAAATCAAGTTCAGAGAATTCCAGTGTCTAAACTGGTTCAATTGATGCTTGGACCATTTTCAGAAAAGCTTGCCTTCCTACTATGGGACTCTGCTCCTGTAAATTTACTGGGATGGGATTTGCTTTCTAACTTAAGAGGACACATAAAGATCTCCTTGGAGGGAGAAATAATCTTAGAGGTTCCTGATTCTCCTCTACCTAAACTGCTTTGTTCCCTACAAGTAGGAATTGATAATATCGAAAGCCAAACTTACAGCAACCCTGAACTTTCCAAAGTATCCAAATACTTGTGGGTTTCCTCTTCAACTGACAGAAAAAATTAAAAGTGCTGAACCTATAAAAATCCAAATAGATCATTCTAGGTCATTGCTTAAATTGTCCCAATACCACCTAAATTCAGAGGTAATCCAAGGACCTTCACCAATTATAGAGGATTTAATAAAACAAGGAGTTGTCCCTGTAACACCCTAATTCTACCGATCAAAAAAACCCTAATGGATATGGTTGCAGATTTGTTCAAGACTTATGTGTAATAAATAAAATCGTAATTCCAAAATTTCCTGTGGTTCCAAATCGTTCATGGTGATAGATCTCTGCTCTGCCTTCTTTAGTATTCCAGTTGAAAAGGAGAGCCAATACTTGCTTAACTTGACCTGGAAAAACCAGCAGTATATCTGTAATGCCACAGGGGGCCACTAAAGCCCGATTTTATTTTTTCTTAGACATACACTAAGATCTGTCAACTTTACAATTTCCTAGAAATTCCACTCTTATTGAATATGTTGATGATCTACTGTTAACCTTCTCCCACAAAAGAAAACTCTGAAATAGATTCATTTTATCTCTTACACAGCCTTTAATGGCCACAGGCCTCTATGGAAAAACCTAAGTTCTCTAGAGAAAAGGTCTATTACTCAAAACATAATCTGACTGCAGAGGGAATTTCTCTCTCACCTGAAAAATACAGACAATTCAAGCTTTTCTTAGATCCACAATTAAGAGATAATTAAAAGGATTCCTCAGACTTGAGGGATACTACAGAACCTGGGTCCCCGATTTTTTTTGTTGGCATCCTCTCATATAAACTTACAAAAAACTGTCTTAAAGCCTTTTTGCCATGGGAAGATAACCATTAACAAACTTTCAATCAAATAAAACTGGCCTTACAACAACCTCTAGCTTTAAGGCTCCTGAATTATATAAAATCTTTTACTTTGTTTGTTCATAAACATGAAAATCGGGCCCTGGGAGTTCTTACTCAGAAACAGCGGGGAAGAGAGAGACTGACTGTTCATTACAGCCTACAGTTAGATCCAGTGGCCAGAGCATGTCCAAATTGTCTGAAAACAGTGCAAGAGCTAAATGAGTAGAAACCTTATCTGACCTAGTATTAGAAAGTGAACTTTACCTACAAATTCCACATACAGTCAAAAGTTTATTAAATTCCAATCAGATCCAATATTTTTCAACAAGCATACTAATAGGAAAATCTCCATCTCAAATGTTGTGATTCACTTAACCCTGCCACTTTGCTGCTTCTGCTGACGATGGAGAAGACCGTAACTGTGTGAGTGTGGTATCAACTACTGACTCCTCACGTTGACTTACAGGAAATTCTATTAGATAATCCTGAATTAATAGTTTTTGTTGATAGATTTTATGCCAAAGGTATAGAGGAGAGATATTAATACCAAACAGAACATGCTGTAACTACTGAACATGAACTAAGAGGAAAGGGAACTCTTCCATAGTTTAAGTCAGCACAACCTGCAAAATTCTACATTTTTACAAGGGCTTGTTATATAGTCCAAAACAAACCAGGTAATATTTATACAGACAGAAGATATGGCTTTGGAGTGGCCTGTGGTTTGGGAATGTCATGGAAACAAAGAGGGTTTCTCACTTCTAGTGGAACCCCCATCGAAATGGACTCCGGGTAGATACACTTCTTTTAGCTATTCTGCTGCCCTCACAGGTTGCTAGCATTAATATTAAAGCTCATATTTATAAAACTAAATCTAAATACCAAGGTTTAGCGTAATTTCAGCCAAGTCAACTAGCACTGAAATTTCTAAAATATGCAATCTGAATGAACTCCATAAAGTCAATTCAAATCAAATCACCTATGATAATTTGCTCAGTAACCAATGCTGTGTGCTTGAATTGGAACAACAAAAATGGTATCTAAAAGGATGCAAATTTCATGCTATATGAGGACTCATCGAGAGCCCAGATGGTTGCCTATTCTTCCTGAGTCTCCTAAAAGTGCTACTTCTAAAGGCTCTGCACTTTACTACTCATCATGGTGTAGATAATATGGTTCAAATTATCAAAAAAAAATACGTGGAGTGATTGTTCTAAAATGACAAAAATGGTTTATAACAAGTGTCTGGCTTTCCAAATCCATAATCCCAGAAAGACCCTTAAGGTTTCAAGTGGTATGTTTCCACCATCTGCTGGACCATTTAAACATCTACAGATGGATTTCATTCAGTTGCCACCCTCAATGGGATATCAATATATTTTTGTGATAGTGTGTCTGTTTTCAAAATGGATAGAGGATTTCCCTTGTAGAAAAGCTGGTGCTAGAACAATAACAAAAAAAAGTTATTAAAGAAAGTGTTTTCTCAGTGGGGCATCCCTGGAGAGATTTCTAGTAACAGGATAACTCACTTTACCGGACACATTATCAAACAATTAAATAAGATTTTATAAACCCAATGGCACTACCATTGCCCTTATTATCTTCAGTCTTTTAAAAAGGTTAAAAGGACAATTGATATCTTGAAATTAAAATTAGCTAAATTAATAGAGTTGATTGGATTACCTTGGTGAAAAATTTTCTCAGTGGCCTTAATGGCAATTAGATCAACCCCTATGGGAAAACAAAAATTGACCTCTTGTAACATAATTACTAGAAGACATACATGCCTTTGATGACAGAACCCCTTGTACCTCCTACACTTATTAGTTCTGATATGACCCAATACTGCAAGACATTGATGAATTATGCCAAAGTATATTTCTACCAGGTAAAGGAAGCTTTTTGTGGCTCATCTACTGATGATGAGCAGACCTTCCATGACCTAGAACCTGGAACTGGGTCTCTTGGAAACCATACCAGAAAAAAACTGCCCTTGAGCCTCATTGGAAGGGACCATATCAGGTTCTTCTTTCTACTCAGACTGTAGCAAAACTTCAGGGTCTTGAAATGTGAGTCCATGTCTCTCAACTGAAGAGAGTTCCCTTAGACTTTTGGATTTGTCAATCTACAGGTGACTTAAATTTAAGATTATCCAAAGGAAAGCCTTCTCTAGAAGTAGGTAGCATCATGCGGCAGACAGGTTTCCCAAGAAAACAAAATAAGACTCCATGTGCTTCTTTTTCATTGACTAAGACTTACTTTTGTTTTACATTTAACACAAAATGTTCAAACTTTTACTTTTCTTAGGGACTTTCATCACTCATACTGAGTATCCTGTAAAGTCTACTGTTCAAAGTATAGCCATCTTCACTAACCAAAGAAATTGCTGGCTATATGATGAATTTCTGGATGAATGGGGAAAATCATACCTAATAGTAAAACCTGATACACACTTGGGTGTGCAATTCGGTGAAATGGCTTTATAAAAAGGTTTTGTATCCTTCCCTTGGCAGTTCAGTTGATATTTATGATTGACCAATTTGACAATGGAAAGAAGCTATAAAAACAAAGTGATGGCTTATAACTACTATTGATTCTATTGTTGGTAATTTATCCTTATGCATAGAAAACCTTAATGGAACTGGGTCCAATCTAGGGACTATTCCATACTCCCTCAGCAATCAAACTCTTTGGTTTAACACAGATTACGGAGATTGGACTCCTATGTACAGTGACACATATATAAAATCAAAACCCAACCACAATATCCTTGACCATATCATTAGAAAATTCACTAAAACTAAATATTGTTTCAATAAAAACACTAAAGGCAAAGGAAATGCCTGTATGGTTTCACTATAGAAAATAAATAATTGTTTTATTTATTGGATACATCAATACCAAAGACAAGTTTGAAAAGAAAATCAATCATTCTTGTTTGGTGATAGTAAGCATGGGCTACTTTATTAAATTCATAAAAATGTTTTCTGTTACTACTCCAATTTAAACCATAACCATTCAACCTGGCAACGTACAGATGCAGGTAAGACAAAAAATAGCCATGACATTCACATCACTCCCAAGTGGTGAGTAATGGGATTCACGTTGACCTTTTCTCTCAATAATACTAGATTATTCATCTTGTGTGACAAAATATATAAAGATTTTCCACCTAAATGGTCTGGACACTGAGGCTTGGGCTATCTCTTACCCCAAATGACAAGATATGACTCTTTAAATGCTACTGAAATCCTTAACTTAGGGTCATATGTACGTAAAGTGACCCCTCGCAAAAAAATCCCCCACGATCTCCCAAACCCAATCATGTAAAGGGGTTTCCAAATTTCATTCTTTTATAAGAGCCCTTTTTCCTCAGCTATGAGTCTCTGAATTGAAAAAAATTGCCTATTAATATTTCAACAACTATTCAAAAATTTTAATGATACTTTAAATTCTTTTTAAGAAGTATAATCTGAGATGAATAATTTGGCCTCAGTGGTACTCCAAAATAAAAGATTTCTTAATACTTCAGCTGCTCAACAGGGAGGAGCTCTAATTGGTTAATTTTTTTTTTTTTAGGACCCTAGCTAGAGTACAAATGGTGTAACCATAGCTCACTGCAACCTCAAACTTCTGAGCTCAAGTCTCCTGCCTCAGCCTTCCAAGAAGCTAGGATTGCAGGCGTGCACCACCACTCTGGCTAATTTTTTCTATTTTTGGTGGACATAGGGTCTCACTCTTGTTCAGACTGGTATCGAGGTCCTGACCTCAAGTAATCCTCCCACCTCGGCCTCCCAGAGTGCTAGGATTATAGGTGCGAGCCACCTTGCCTGGCCTACATTGGTTTTTTTGTTAATAAATTGTTGCCCCAAATTTAAAGAATATTAAATTAACAAATATCAAAGAAGAAATATAGATTTTACATCAGACAAACACTATCTCCTCTGTTGATCTATTCAGTTGGTTAAATCTTGGCTTCTGGAAGTATTCACTTAAGTGGATTTTTCAATCTTTGGCTCTCATTCTCCCTATAGTCATTATGTTTGCTCTCCTGGTGCGTTGTATCCTCTCAAGGGTTTTCAGCAGCCACTAACATGTTAAACTATTGCTGTCAGGCTCAGACAACTCGAGGAAGCTGACATTGACTATGTACTTCCTGATGGCTGCCATGCTACTTTAAACCCCCATGCATCATTTGATGATAATAACAACGTCTACTTGACTAGTCCCAATGACTACTACATCAACAGTGGTAACTGAGAGTAACTTATGCCATTTAGCCACCCTCTCAGCTTCCCCAAAGGGGGGGAATTGTTAAAGTAAAATTTAAATAGAGACGGGGCCTGAAAAATTCCTGAGTAAACAAAATCTGCTAGAACTTAAAAACAGCCTTAATTTAGCTTAAATTGCAAATACAGGCAAAACCTGACTTGGGTCATAACTGTAAACATAAGGAAAACTTAACTTGGATCATTTCTGGTAAATGCTTATGTTAGACAGAAATAAAACATAACCCCAGCCAATCATAAGCAACCAACTAACATAATTATGTGACTAGGAACTTTCCAACAAGATACCCCCCCAAACAATAATTATGTAATATAAACCAGTCCAATTTCTTTATTTTACTTCCTCATTTTCCCCTTAAATACTTTCCTCTGATGTTCTGACATTAGAACATTAAGCCTCTGTTGGTCTGGTATTCCTCAATTCATGAATTACTTCTTATTCTTTAAAATTTTATTATGCCTTAGATTTTTTTTTAATAGATATAAGTAAGCTAATACATGTAAAGCACCTAAGCACTTATATGATCTAATTAATCTCCAGACAACAACCCATTTTACAGATGGGGAAACAGAGGCACATAGAACTTATCTAGCTTTCCCAAGGTACCTGGAATATTATAAGTACTACATATTTTACTATTATTATTATAGTTACATAGAACCTTTTAATATTTTTACAAATTACAACTTTAGCTTGTACAGATGTATCAACAGTAGAGTAATGCTAGAATATTGATGTTTATAGTTATTTCAAAAAATCTTTTTAAAAGTAAAGGATAATTATAAAAAATGTTTAGAGATATCTGGTTTATGTTCTACTGGTCTCTTATTAAATGACTGTATTAATATTGTATTAATTTTCTAAAGAAGCTTCAAAAAGACAGAGACTTAAACCAAAGCTCATTTGAAAATATTTACATTATCATTCTAATCCTAGTAGACAGAAACAGTTAATGTAATGGACTTTCATCTGCCTTATCTATAGTATCTCAACAAAAGAAGAGATAGATGTAGTTATTTGTGGGGAGATCACTTTTCTAGGAACCTCGTCAACTCAGATCACACACGGAAATGGAGAAATAAGTAAGCATACAAGACAAAACCAAAACAAAAATAAAGAAAACAACAACAACAAAAGCAAACCAAATCCTTTTTGAACAGCCAGAATCAGAAGCACATAAGTCAGGCACAAATGTTTATGCACTTTCCTTGGAGGAAAAAGCCCCCATCAGAAGGGAAGTATTAATATTCTCTGCTTAATCAATCCTGGTCTGTGTTTGTTGTGTTTTTAAATCCATAGCAGCAAATTACCAGTGGGAGGCAGACTCAACAAGTCTGGCAATGATATGGAAAAGCAGATTTAAAAACTAAAATAATAATAATAATAATGATACCAAACATCTAGTTGTTTGATCATCTAGCATAATAGTTCCGCACACCTCAAAAGCTCTCTAGAGCAACCAGTTTTCCTGCCAGATAGTGTAGTGATTTATAAGCTCTAAAGGACTGTAAATCATCAAAATCATCAGAAAAGTTTAAACATCTAGGGATACCCTACAGTTCTATCTCTTCTGTCTTTCTTTTTTTTTTTTTTCCTCTCTGTATATTTTTCCTGGGAAATCTCATCTAGCCACATGGAATCAACATTGTGAACAACTTCTACCCCTGAACTTTCATCTGAGCTACAGACCCTTACTTCTAACAGCTTCCTAAATGAACTTCTCCATGTGGTTAACTGACCAGTTACCTAAAACTCAACACATCTCAAATTGAACTCATTATTTTCTCTCTTTTCTCCAAACCAGCTTTTCCCTTTGTGTTTCTTCATCTTAATACATTCCCATTTTCTCAGTCAATGAAGCTAGAAACCTCAGGTTTATGTTCTTGTATCATCCTGTCATTCATTCCCACTTTCATCTAAATAGCCATCAACCTTATTGATTATATTACTGAAATGTTTCTGGAATAATAATAACTAACATTATTTGTGCCAAGCACTTCACTCATATGATCTAATTAATCTCCAGACAACAACCCATTTTACAGATGGGGAAACAGAGGCACATAGAACTTATCTAGCTTTCCCAAAGTGACATAAGCAGTAGTAAGTGACAGAGTCAGAGTCTGAATGTACCCAATTCATCTGACTCCAAAGCTTGTGAGGCCAGCCTTTTGCAGCTATACTGTATGCTGGAATCCAGAGTCTAATTTGCAATTTCTGCTGCCATAGTTCAAATTCAGGTCCTCCTACTTGCTTGATCATTTTCACTCTTGAGAAGTACCACACACATAAGGAGGTGCCTGGTCTCCTTTCCACTTTTCTGAAGCTGTTGATGCCTTAGTGGCATTTCTGGCTGCGTTTACCCCTTTGCTAGCCCCTTTGGAGTGACTCCTTGTTCAGACTGTCTCTGAACAATCTACTCTGCTTCCTCTTAGCCTTTGGACATCATCTTTTGGGTCCTTCTTGACTCCAGGGCCTCTGGCCCCTGGTCCATCTCTCTCCCAGCCCCAGATCCCAGAACTCCAACCAGAATCCTGAGCTTCCCACTCACCTTCGAGGGAAGACAAGCAATTGCCATGGGCTATTAATGGACTTCTCTGCCTCAATCTTTCCCCCTTCCCAGTCCATCTGGAGTTATCTTGATTTTTTTTCTTGAAAGATAAAGGAGCTCATATTTTATATTTGCTTCCTTTTTCAAAAAAATAACTCACTTATTTGTCTAGTACTTTAGTTTACAAACCACTTTCATGCCTGCAAATTTTTCCAAATTTGTCTTACTGGTATAGTAATGTCAGAACCCAACTTGCACTATATTCCCAAGAAGCTGCTTTGAAACCTGTTGGTGGAAAAATGTTTCTATGTGTGATATACGAACATGGATATTTGCAGAGTTCTTTCCAAGACTGTGCTATAATTCACAATACTAACGTTCATTGGAATAATATATTCTGCTTTTTTTATGCATAAAAACCATCAAACAATTGGCTTTGGAACTAGGACAGGATTTCCCAATCTTGACACTATTGCTATTTTAGGCTGGATGATTCTTTGTTGTAGGGGGCTGTCCTGTGCATTGCAAGGTGTCTAGCAGTTTCTCTGGCTCTCCCCACTAGATGACAGTAGCACCCATCCTCCTTCCAGTTGTGACAACCAATAATTTTTCTAGACTGTTATGGGCTAAATTGTGCCCCCTTAAAATTTTTTATGTTGAAGTTCTAACCCCTAGTAACTCAGAATGTCCCTGTATTTGGAAACAGAGTCTTTAAAAAGGTAATTAAGTTAAAATGAAGTCATTAGGGTGGGCTTTAATCTAATACGACTGTTGTCCTTACAAGATGAGGAAGTTTGGACATAGGCAGGCACAGAAGGAACACCATGTGAAGACACTGGAAGAAGACAGCTGTCTACAAGCCAAGGAGAAAGGCCTAGATGAAATCAACCTGCCAACACCTTGATCTTAGGCTTCCACCCTCCAGAACTGCGACAAAATAAATTCTTGTTATTTAAGCCATCCAGGCTGTGGTACCCTGTTATGGCAGACAAATATATTGCCAAATAAATGTCCCCTAGGGTCAAATCACCCTTGGTTGAGAATCACTCAACTAGTACACATGAATTACACACAGGAAACTATTAATTTTTTCTTTTAAATGACAGAAAAAGTAAGTTTTGAATGATTTTTTTTCTTCAAAAGGGAGAATTTAGAAGGGCCTTCCCTCCCCGCTTTCCTTTTACACCATAAATCCCTCTTAGCAGATAATTTTATTTCCTTATAATTGGACAATGAAAATATATTAATAAAATAAAAAGCAGGAAAAAAAGCTATAAAGATATAGTGCATTCAGAGAGTGACTCTGGGGCTGTGTCACTGAGTCTCTGTTAAGTCATTCTGGGGCTGTGGCTGCACCTATCGGTTCCACAATAATTACCCGAGCCATTTCAAAAAAAAAGAAAAATATTCATGAAAAGAACCAAATCTATTTTTATTTCTCTCAGGCAGAAATGCCCATTGTTTTCCTTACCCTGTGCAATAACCAAGAAACTGAAATATCTTGCAGTTAACATGGTGTGACTATGGGACCTTCCATGTCCACAGGACGAAATCTTCCTCCCCAATCCACATTCCATCTAATATTCCATACCACATGCAAAGGCTCTGAGTTAGCATTATCAAAAAAGACAAATCTGACCCATCATCCCACCTATCCCATGGGTTCAAATAGCCATTGTTGGTCACCAGTCATCTGAAGAATGGAGCCTAAATGTTGTTATCTAGCTATCATATGAGGAAAGACCAAATGGGTTACAAATTTGGTAAATAGACTGGGGTCTCAAATGACAGTTCTGCCACCAAGTTGCTGTTAGACCTTGGTCACTTTCATGCATTCATGGCCTTGGCTTCCTAATGTGGTACTGTAACACCTATTTCATGCTGCCATGGTGAGGATTAAATAAGATAAGGTAGGTGAACAAACACCCTTAGTGCAGCATCTGGCACTTGAAAGGGTCATCATGGTCTAGTCTTAATGCATTGGATTAGATTTATGTCCCATACAGCCTCTATTCCAAACCAGAATGCCTTTGATTCTCCCAATGAGTCTTCAGGTTTTGCCCTTTAGATAGACACAAGAAATACCTTTCCAGTAAACTTGCTCTTCAAGAGAGGGATCTGGAGAATGCTCATCCTGAGGTCTCCTGTACCCGGGCTTTGTCGGAGCTGGGTAGACTCGAGACACTGCAGGCCACGTGTCCGGCACAAGATCTTGTCCACAGGAAACATCCATCATCTCCCGCTAGTCACACCTGCCTGTTTAAACCCCACTCATTCCTCGTTCCTGAGTGGCCACTCAGCTTCCACTTCTGTCCCTGCCATAGGATGCTCCACAGGGCAGCCACACTTTGCTTTCCAACACAGAACTAGGTAATTCCTCGGCACCACCTAAAATCCTCTAATGGCTTCCCGTTGGCTCTTAGATTAAATCCAAATGCCTGAGCACGGCTGACAAGGCCCTGAACGACTGGCTTCTGAGTAACTCTCCATCCTCATCCTAGTCATTGGCCCCTTGCTTGCCTTGGTTATACCCGCCACCATGCAGTTCCTCCTACATCCCAAGTCCTTTCTGTTCTCAGGGCTTTTTCTGTGCATTTACCTATGACCTCAGCAGCCATGCACACCCTGCCTCCCTTCCGGTGGCTGGCTCCTCTCATTCTTAAATACCGCTTTTTCAGATAAGCCCTTTTGATCTTTCAGTCTAGAATATGTCCCTTCTTTGCTCTTCGCCTGCCTCCCCCTTCCTTCCCTCCACTCCATGCTTTTCACTTAGAACAGTTTGTGGTCACATCTTTCTTTACTTCCTGTTTCCTTCCCTGAGTGCCATGAGGGCAGGGGTGTCCTAAATCTCCAGCTTGTGGCACAGCACCTGGCCCGTAGTTGACGTGCCGTAAATACTCCCGTGGAGAGACTGACCAGCTGAATGAACGCGGCATTCTCTGGCACCATTCCCTTCCTTTCTTATTTCTAGGAAGGTTATTTTTGATAAGTATGTGTTTGCAGGTCTGGGAGGATAGTGTAGCAAGCAGTTAAAGAATACTATATCTACCTTGTGTTTCCTTTAAATAGTTGGCTAAAATGTACTTCTAAAAAATTACTACAAATGCTAATCTATTTACCCAAAAGATATTAATGAACGACTGGTAGGAAAAAAAAATTCAAAAGCCAATAAAGTTCACTGAGTAATTTTTGAGTTAATTTTCAGTTGAATATGAATCTTTAGTCGAAGATGTAGAAATGTGACTGTACTTTAAAATCTAATGGAGAGGGCACAGATCCTATTCCCCGCTTTTCTATTGAATAATATGTGAGCCTGCACAGACACATAGGCTGTTCCCTAAACTGAAAAATTTCCTTTATGAAATGGAAGAATCTTCACTGTTTTCACATCAGTGATATTGGGAATATGAATGCAATATTTATAAAGCATATTCTGAGCTTCTTTGAAGTGCCCGCAATATACTTAATGAGCTCTTGTTATTTTTGCAGTGCTTTCAAGCATTTTAAACCCAAAACAATGTAGTAAAAACAGGAATGCATTTCTCCAAAAGAAGAAAATACAAAATGGGCCCCGAATTGTTTTCAACCACCCAAGTGTTTGATTTAAACATTCCTTTTTTTTAAACTAAAATAATTCTGTGACAACTGGATTGTGCTAGAAAGATGAGGGATAAAATTTTCTCCATTTCATAGTGGTACTTTTCAGTTATGCTATGGGAATTATTTTCTAGCTTATTGTTTGTTTTCATTTCAGTCTGGACTTGATTGGCCAAGTCTGAAGAGATACTATTCAATTTCAGGTAAACTCTTTTCCCACTCAATTTAACCAAGATTCCAGTAGAGGGAGCAGAGTCAACAATTAGAGAAGAAAGATTTTTAACTCAGATACTTAACAGTGAAAAGACCAAATGCTGACTTAATTTGAGAAGTATGTAAGATTTCATTTTAACTACCAATAATGTGACTTGCTTATTATTCACCTTCCAAAGCATTGCCATAGTAAAGTTCGTTGTCTGCCATTCCTTAATATCTGCTATGGAACATTCATTTATGTGCTGACAAGCGCCTCAAGAGCCAATAAATCACTGATGTACTTTCAAAAGCAACACAAGGCATAACCATTCATCGTTATTGGTTAATAAGTTACAAAGCTTAAGAAAATATAAAAAATAAGTATAGTACTTAAAGTCTTTTAGACCAAGTCTGACTATATATATATATTCAGAAATTCAAATGTCAATGTAAGCTACATCAAATATATAATTAATTATTAACTGAGAAAAGATGCAAGAGAAAAAAATGGGGAAACCTCAAAAAGGGGGAAACTCATGTTTGTGTCTTTATAATGAATCTGTTAAAGTAACTGAGCCATGCGTGGGAACTCAACAAGTGCATATTGATGATTAAGGTAAAAGAGCCACAAAGGCAAGGAGTTGCATCCACCATGAAAAACTGAGTTTGCAAGTCTTCCTATAAACATTAAGAAGTGAAGAGCTAACACGTATGGAAATTTACTATTAGTTCCATGTTGCCAACTCCACCTGCCCTAGGGTTGGGACATGCACAACTTGTGTGGCTTTATGTGGCAGTCCTACATAATTACTGTGTCCCTAGAAGTTTAGTGGCCATTATTAAAAAGAAAAATTTTCAGGGCAGTTAGTGGAATAAATTATCGGCAATAAGATAAGGATTTTATCTATTCATACAACAGTGCGTAGTTTTTTTTTTTTTTTTTTTTGAGACAGAGTCTCACTGTGTTGCCCTGGCTAGAGTGAGTGCCGTGGCGTTAGCCTAGCTCACAGCAACCTCAAACTCCTGGGCTCAAGCTATCCTTCTGCCTCAGCCTCCCGAGTAGCTGGGACTACAGGCATGCGTCACCATGCCCGGCTAATTTTTTCTATATATTTTTAGCTGTCCAATTAATTTCTTTCTATTTTTGGTAGAGACGGGGTCTCACTCTTGCTCAGACTGGTCTTGAACTCCTGAGCTCAAACCAATCTGCCCGCCTCGGCCTCCCAGAGTGCTAGGATTACAGGTGTGAGCCACTGCGCCCGGCCAGCAACAGTGTGTAGTTTTAAATATCAGTTCAATGAGCATGAAACTTTTTATTATTTTATTTTACTTCTTTAAGTTAAAATTTTATTTCAGGTCAAAGTGATATAAATATATATATATATACACACACACACAATATAGTATATATTATACTATCACATATAATATATTATTTAATATATTATCACATATATAACATATTATATTATCACATATATATTAATATATTTTATACTTTATAAAGAGCTACAAGGCTTATAATAAA
>CAUYSK010021003.1:0-11017 GCA_963575035.1 Avahi laniger
GCAAAGACTGAGAAGTACTGCTGTTAAGTACTGGATTTACCTGTTTTTCTTAAAACTCAGTGTATCTCAAATATGTCACTAGACCATAGAAATCAATCTGTCTAGTAAAATCAATCTCTCTAATTCCATCCTGTGGAACTCTTGTTTCTTAGAAAACTCTTAGAGAAAACAGTTCCCTTTAAGTAATGAGTTAACAGATTTCACAGTTTATTCTCATTACTCTTTTTTTTTTTTTTTTTTTGAGACAGAGTCTCACTCTTTTCCCCGGGCTAGAGTGCCATGGCGTCAGCCTAGCTCACAGCAACCTCAAACTCCTGGGCTCAAGCGATCCTCCTGCCTCAGCCTCCCGAGTAGCTGGGACTACAGACATGCGCCACCATGTCCGGCTAATTTTTTCTGTATATTTTTTGTTGTCCAGATCATTTCTTTCTATTTTTAGTAGAGACGGGGTCTCGCTCTTGTTCAGGCTGGTTTTGAACTCCTGAGCTCAAACAATCTGCCCGCCTCGGCCTCCCAGAGTGCTAGGATTACAGGCATGAGCCACCGCACCCGGCCTCATTACTCTTTTTTTGAAAAATTACAATTAAATTTGGTAGTTACAAATAGCCTGTGGAATATAGAATGCTTGTGTTTTAAAATCAGTGTTTATAAGGCTGTTTTACCTAGAAATATTAATTTATAATGGGGTATAAAGTGATATATTTTGTGGCATTTTGATGTTTTTTGTAAATGTAGTTGTCATTTTGTTTTCAAAAACAAAATGATGGACCAGATAATTTCTCTCGCAAGCTATTTTATAATTATATATTTTAAATTATATATTTTTCAAGAATAAAATAAAATGTAATTATTTTAAGTTCAACTATTAGATTAAAAATGTTTAGTAGTATTAAACTAGTCTGTAATTGTTTTCATTTGCACTGAAAGGAAACCCAAAAATTTCCGTAATCCAAGATACTGCCATTTAATCAATTACATTCAATGAGCTTTTGAGACTCTCAGTCTAGACAGTGATACTCTAAGGATAAGCAAATTACTTATCTCTATCAAAGCCTACTATTTATATTCTCTAACATGAATATACATCAAGGATTTTAAGCATTTCTTGCTTTCCATGAATTCCCTAAAAATGACATCTGAAAATGTTTTTATAAAAATGTTATAGCTAAATGTGGATCCTGAATCATCCCCAGGTAGCAAAATTGGAAAGTTGTGTCATTTTGTGAGTAATTGAAAATACTAAGTATAGACAAGCTAAGTGTAAGCCAATGTATAAATTAAGTCAATTAAACCAAAAAAGCTTAACCAGCCATTTTTCAGGTTTTGGAACATATAATGTATAAATGTAATGTCCTACCAGAATAGAAATAGTTCTCTTGCCATTAACCACCAAACCAACTCATGAGATAATCTTATTTTCAGTTGTATTTGGAAAACCATGTATGTTAGCTTTGGCTTACCATTTGCTGAAGAACTAAAAATAGGCACGTTTAATGCTAAGTAGTATTTATGACTACACCATCAAACACCAAATGGAATTTTGAGGGAGGGATTCTTTCATACTGAATAGAAAATATTTTTTTTTCCTTAGTGTTATGTTAGATGGTACAAGATCCTTAAGGTAATTATCTCATCCATTTATCATATCATTATCTCAGTGCCCCCTTGCTGCTGTATCTTCATATTCCCTCTCCACCTCCATCCCCAGCCCCACCCACCAGCAGCCCATGTTTTAAAGGAATTACAGGTAATAGGAAATAGACTCACTAGAACAGTCGTCATCCTGAAGGATATTATTAATACTTGGTGAGGAAACCTAAAGAGTGATAACTGACTCCACCAGGAAGGAACTGCCCAGCAACAGAAGTGGCATCAAAAGCTTTAAACCCAAGCTTAGACTAGCTGACTAAACAGAAATTGCACTTGTGGAGCTATGTCAGCTGCATGTATTAATAGTTTGACCCTCTCTCCTTTCTACTACCTGTGATAGCGTGAATCCTTTTTAGCTGGCAGTTCTCCAACTTTAGCATGCATTGGAAGCATCTGGAGAGCTTGCTGAACTATAGATACCCCCACACTTTGATTCCTTACCTCTGAAGTAAGGCCCAGTAATTTGCATTCTAACAAGTTTCCAGGTGATACTATGGGTCTGAGACCAATTTGGAGACCCCCTGTTTTTAGACTAGAAATTTTTTTTGAATCTTCTCTTTTCCTTTCTGTCCCTCCTGCCCCACCATCTCCATCAAAGCTTGTCATCTTTGGCTATGGACTGTCCCACACACTCTTTTTTTTTTTTTTTTTTTTTTTTTAGCTAGAGGAGAGCAGTATTGTACCATAGAGTCAATTTTCATTATTATAACTGGACAGTATCTTTACTAGTCTTAGAATTCATGTACTTTCTTCAAGTTGTGATATTTCTCATGTGAGCATCCCCTTTCATAGTTAAAAAGTGTATCTTCCCTTTAAGATTGTCATGTTTCCATTTTTAAATAGATGCTTTCACTTTCTGAGGTACTGACATATATGTGATCTTTAAAATTCTTCTTGGCTTTTTAAGGCATGGGACTAGTGTTTCATAGAGAGGTGTGCAGATCATTCCCCAGCAGTAGAAAGTAGTGTTATGACTAGCCTTCTGGAGTTAGAAATTAGGTGAGAAGAAGGAGAATATTCCCTCTTCAAGCAACCGTTGCTTTAGCCACAAATAATGTAACTTTTCTTTGAGTTCCGACCTGGGCCATGGTTAACCAGACTAGTACTTTTTGCTTCTCACAAGTAGTTAGGTTCTAATTTCTGAGCATGAGCAGGTGAGTTTTTTCTGGCAAAAGGAGAGTTATGGGAGCATTAGGTGCAGCATAAGAAAGTAAGAAAATGCTAGTAGGAAAGAGTTGCTCATAGACCTTAGAAGTCATCCAGTTCGGCTTTCTCTCATTTTACAGGGTAGGAAATGAAGCATTTCCTTGGGCTTACCAAGGTCGGATAGACAGTCAGTCACAGATCACTTGCCCACCGTCTCTGTCTTACCTCGAGGCTTCTGCTGTTCTTTGACACTGACATGAAGGGAAATTTTGTGGCACAGTCAGGTAGTGACCAGCCACATAGTTCAGCTTCTTAAGAAATGAACTGCATGTAATATTTATTTTAAAAATCATAATGTTTTGGTGATTTAAAATTTGTGTAAATTGAAGAAAACACTGCCATAATACGTACTGTGTGCATTCAGCACTATTTATTTTTTTAAATGTTTGTTTCTGACTAAAAATAAACTCATAAGATATTTGGAAAATACAGAAACAAATTAGTCAATAAAAATCAGGAATAAACCACCACCCACAAATAGCCTATTATATTAGGGTAGGCTGTCTGCTTATAAACATCTCCAGAATTCAGTGACTTCATGCAGTGACTTTTCACTTATGTGCAGTTTAGCGTGGATTCGGTGGGGGTGGAAGACAGTTTGTCTTGGGATCCAGGCTCGTCCTTCTAGTGACTCCCAACACCCACGGCCTTCAAATCCTCCTCTGGATCTTGGATCTTTTACAACTAGCCAATAAGAAAGAGAAAGACCTTGGAGGACTCCATAGAAGGTTTTAATAACTAGAGTTCAATCCTGGGACGGTAGTATAAAAACAATTTTGTATCCTGTTTCACTAAAATAAAACGTTTATTTAACATTGGTCCCTAATCATTAAATATTGGAATATTATGCAGCACTTACAAACTGTCTCATTATTAACTGTTTTCTTTAAAAGATAGCCTCTCTACCCTCGCTGCTCTTTAAAAGCACATTGTCTTGATGGACTCTTTCTGACGGTTCACATATGTACATATGTTTATACTCTTCCTGAAGGTTCATATATATACATGTACATGTTTATATTCTTTGACTTAGTAATCCTACTCCAAAGAATTTACAGAGTACAAATGTGAAAAGTTATATGCACAAGGATAAAAATTGTATCTGTAAGGTAGCAAACTAGAAAAAAACAAAACGTGTTTGAAAGGAACTGGTCAAATTTTGGTAACCATTAACGTATATAACGTTGGAATACAGTGTAGCCATTAACAATTATGATTTTTATTTGCTTAGAAAGATGTTGCAAGGGAGATAAGCTGGTTATAGAATAGCATATATAGATGTAAAATTGAGTAAATGAATGTAAGAATATATTTGAAGAGAGATACCTTTATGTATGTATGAAGGATGTTCGTTACAATGTTCACGGTGATTATCTCTGAGTTGGTAGATTTGTGGTGATTTAACTTTTCAGAAGTGTTTCAGTAGTTTTTAATTTTATCAGTAAGCATGAATCATTTTTATAAAGTCAATAAAACTAGTAAAATTAGGTTAAAAATAAATATGTTCAGGGTTATTTATATATTGATTCACTCAGATATTCTCTATAGTATGTTTTCAACCTCAAAGTGACATATTCTTCTAGTTACTTTGGGACAAAATTATAAAGTCACATTTGACCTGAAGAGGAAGTGCCAATGTAAGAGCTCCAAACTCTGCATGTAATGATCCTTTGCCAATAAGGAACAGGCTTCAATGCTGAATTACAATCTTTAGAAATGGGATCCACGTGTGTTTAGAGATTTGGAACTCTATTTTATGATATTTTCTTGGGCTATTGCTGTGTTCTGCAACGGAATCATTTCTTGGAGAGTTATTGTCATGGACACCTTCTGTTTCATTTACTGCTGGACCCATACCTATCCATTATATTCTTTCTTAGGAAACCGACTTGGTCTGTAATTACAGCTAAAATGTGTGTATACCTGAAATAACTGTAGGAGCCTATCTATAGTCATATCACTTCCCTATTTCTCCTTTCCCCGACCCTTCCTCACCTTTTTGCAGGTATCCTAATACCTTTGTGGTTCTGCTTTTTAGTATTTGGGGGTTTTTCCCTTTAAGTTGGTATATTACCCAAGTTTGAGAAATGTTGCTTTGAGGAATTTCTGGCTATCCATAGCAGATGGGTGAAGATAGTTTGGTCAAGGAGGTAGGGCCTTTTTTCCTTAAATTGTGTGCTTCCTTTCTTGGTAGGCAGAGTTGCAAGGGATGATTGGGTATTTGGACTAGCTTGAACCTCTTCCTTTCAGCTCCTGCCTTTTGCTGCCCTAAAAACTTTCAGAAGTCAGGGACCCAAAGTCCACTCTTGCCAGACCCTCTCCCTTACCTTGCAATATTGCTTCTGGCTTTGACCCTTCCTAACTCTCCTCCCTTCTAGGGCAATTCTGCTATTGCTTGCCACATTCAACTACTCCTCTACCTTCTCCTTACTTCCTCTATAAGTTGCCTCCTGGCTTAAAAGTTCTGCTACCCCAATTTCAGCCACCAGATACTGATGGGGAAGAGATGGAGTTACTGAGGTGAAAAAAGAAAGGGAGAAACAATTCTTGAGTACTCTTCAGGAGTGTGTCCAGGGCTGTCACTTGGGTGGAGAACTAATGAGGAAGGAGCATTGTGGCCCTGACCCTGAGGCATAATGCCGTGGCAGAGGGACCCAGCCACCTGAGAATGCTAGGACGTTATCTTTTGAAATCAGTGCCAATTATATGTATCAAAGTGAACGCATTGTATACTGTGTTGGCTGAAGTTATTTCTAGTAAGAAAGCATACAGTAAGCACTCTAATGTTAAAAAAAAAACATGTAAAATATTGTATTAGTTATCTATTGCTACATAACAAATCACCCTAAAACATAACAGCTTAAGACAAATATTTATTATCTCAGTTTCTCTGCATTGGGACTCCAAGCACATCTTAGCTGGGTGCTTCTGGCTCAGGAACTTTCATGATGTTGCCTCAAGCTGCTGCTGGGGCTTTAGTCATCTCAAGGCTTGACCGGGGCTGGAGAAGCTGCTTCGAGACTCCCTCTTGGTTGTTAGCATGCCTAGTCCCTCATGAGCTGATGCTGGAGAGCGTCCCCATAAGGCCGTCTTAGTGTCCTTGAGATGTGGCAGCTGGCTTCCCTCAGAACAAGTGGAGATGGGGGAGGAGTAGGACCCAAGATGGAAGCCACGGTTTTTTTATAATCTAATCTTGTAAATGTGCCCTCACTTCTGTCACATGCCATTGCTCTGTCAGACCAGCCATGACACAATGTGAGAAGGGACTGTGAAGAATGCAAATAGCAAATACTAGGAGGGTGGAGTCCCTGGGCCATCCTAGAGGTTTCCTACTGTAAATACTGATGTAGTATTTAGAGAAATCATTAGGGAAGTTAATTTTTTTGCAGGTTCCCAGCCTTTATCTCATAAAGATATGTGAGACATTGCTACTTTGAATGAGGTTTGGGTGGGAATATACTTAGGGGAAAATATGATGTGGCTTTCTTATAAACCTAGTGGAGATAGATTATGTAAAACTGTTGCCAAAACTGAAAGGTAATTAATGAGCCAGCTTACCTGAAACACGATTGAACACTTTCACACAGGCAAGAATGCACAGCACAGTTTAACCAATTAATGTATGTGTATCTGGGTAGTAATTTTGATGATTATCATTCATAATTAGAAGTACTTGCTTGCAAATTTAAGTACTCATTCCATCACAGTATAAAGCAGAGAGTTATTTTATAGCAAAGATTTTATCATAGGGACATTTATACACTGTGTTAAGAAATTTGGACTTTATTCTGTGGGAAATGAGGAGCCATTGAAGGACTTATAGGAAGTGGAGTGATGTGGTCAGATTTGTGTTTTTAAAATCTTACTTTGGCAGCAGTACTGAGAGTAAATTGAGTGATGCAAGATTGACGGTAAAGAGATTACTAGAATATTCCAGGAGAGAGATTGAGTGTCTGAAATAAATCAGTAGTCTCCAGTATGGGAAAAAAGAGATTGGCCTGAAAGGAAAATCACAAGGAATGATGTGGGGAGTGAAGGTCAGGTTGAAGAAACTCCTAGGTTTCTGGCACAGAGAAAGAAAACTGGGACAAAGATTTTCTCTCTCTCTCCCCCCCCAACTCTTCCCCTCAATTTGTGGGTGATATGAATTTTTCAACATGTGAAGGTTGAGATACTTGGATAGCAGTAGGAGATTTAAAGTGGGCAACTGGCCATACTGACCTGGAGCACAAGCAGTTTCTCAGGACTAGCGATAGAGATCTGTGAATTAATGACAGAAGTGAGCGCTGAAGTCCTGGGAAGCAGATGAGGTTGTTCAAGGTGAATGTGCAAAGCTAGAGAAGTACACCAGGGATGGAACTTTGTTGAATACCAGGATATAAAATCATCCTTTTTATAGCCACAATCCAGACTGAGAAAGTGCCAGGATAGGGATCCATTTCAATCCCAGGACTGTTTGAGTTTTTGTTGAATGAAGTAACAGACTCCTGTGTGACTTTGAACAAATCATTTAACATCGCTGAGCCTAAGTTTCCTCATCTGTAAAATGAAGGGGTTGGTTCAAAGTGGCAGTTCTCAAACTTTTTTCTGCTGGATTATGTGTAATGAAGGGTGTTCATGTGCATGGGACATTTCCACACGTACTGAGAATTATGGGCAATTTCCATTGGTCTGGCTGGCTGTCATACAAGAAGCACACGCAAATGAAAGTTATGTTGCTATAAAGAAACCTTAAGTCTGCTCCGTTATATATTTCAAAAAACAAATAGTTCACAGATTTGAGTGCTTAATCAGCAACAAGTTACTTGTAATAGATACCTCACAGTTGATAGACATGTACCGATGAAACCATACTTAAAACTCCCAATTCAGTTAGATCACTTCTTCAGCTCTTTTGGGATCACAGACCCCCTTTGAGAACTGATGAAGGCTATGGACTCTCCTCAGAAAACTTCATGGATAGTTTTTTTGTATTTGAGAGAATTCAAATTAAATACTCTGAAGTTTATCCATGACATCTCTTGGGATCCACGACCCTATCTTAAGAAATTCCTTATCTATAATAGATAAAAATCCCCTTCTTGAACATTTTATGACTTTGTTGCAAAATGAGACCTCATTCTTTGAAAATATAATTCGTGATTAAATCATTGTAGGTAAGGAATTATATAGTATTAATTTTTACCTAGTGGTGTTTTTTAAAGGCATTATTATTGCTTACATCAGAGCTTGCCATAATTAGAAGATATCCACATTCTGTGGATAAACTAGAGTCACATTAACATTAAGAAAAATAAGGTGATGATATTTTGGGCTGGATGATTAAAAAAAAGAAGGTGATTTGAAGCATAATTATATTAAAACATGAACTTAGTTATTTTAAACTAACATTCTGTACTATCTTCTTGAGGGTGAGGGGGCAGTGAAGGCAGTGGCAATAAGGCAGCCAGAAAGTGACAAAGAACCTAGACAATTAGGAGGCTTTACTAGCACGAAAAAGTTTTGCTTGTCAATATCAATCTTGCCCAAGTGACTTGGAGGTGTTTAGGAGTACGTGTTAGGTGAACTGAGAAACAATCTTGTTTTTTACAAAAAATGCCCCTCATACATAGCAAGATCCCATCTCTACAAAAAACTTTTTAAAAATTGGCCGGGTATGGTGGTGTGCACCTGTAGTCCCGGCTACTCAGGAGGCTGAGGCAGGAGGATTACTTGAGCCCAGGAGTTTGAGGTTGAGCTATAATAGTGTCACTGCTCTCCGGCCTGGGTGGCAGTGAGACCATGTTTCTTGAAAAACAAAAACAAAAAACCCTCATGCTTTAAAAAGAGAAAAAAATAATTCATTTTAAGTAATGCTATTTTAATCATGACCTATTCTGTAATAATGAATATGGATTTTGGTGTTACCTAGAAAAAAATCAGAATTAGTACATTTAATGAGATGTCAATAACAATTTTATTGCCAACTGAGTTTTGTCTGGTGCCTCTTTCTCATCAAATTTTTTTTTTTTTACTTCTTAAACTTGGGAACCAAATCTAATTCTCTTTTTTTTTTTTTTTTTTTTTTTTTTTTACAGATTCTCACTATTGTGGCCAGGCTAGAGTGAGTGGCGTGGCGTCAGCCTAGCTCACAGCAACCTAACACTCCTGGGCTCAAGCGATCCTCCTGCCACAGGCTCCTGAGTAGCTGGGACTACAGGCATGTGCCACCATGTCTGGCTAATTTTTTCTATATATTTTTAGCTGTCCAGGTAATTTCTTTCTATTTTTAGTAGAGACGGGAGTCTCGCTCTTGCTCAGGCTGGTCTGGAACTCCTGAGCTCAAACGATCCACCCACCTGGGCCTCCCAGAGGGCTAGGATTACAGGTGTGAGCCGCCGCGCCTCGCCATCAAGACAATTTTGAAAGCTTGATAAATTTGTCCAACTAAGCCATTTTGCCGCTCTGCATATATTTTTTCCCACAATTAGTTGTAACACATCTTAGCAGATACCAGTTCAGATTGTACTGAATTATTGCTTTAGCAATTTTTTTGGATAATATTCTCTTTTTTAATTATCCCACAGATGTTGCTCATATACCCTAATTCTTCAATCATATCAAACTTGTTATTAATCCTTCAAATAAAGACTCAGAAGTATTTTTAACATCTATTAATTTATCCAGAGTCAAAAAAACCCACTAAAATTAATTTCCTTTATTTTTTAATTGGCTATTGACATTGCTCCCAATGTCTGCAACTTTCGAACTGTTATTCTTGTTAAAAGGCTTATAGTTTTAAGCAGGTTTATTTTTTCTGGGCAATTTTTCTCTACAGCTACAATCTAATATTATTTAATTAATTCATAATTTTTAAATGAATTTCCTTGCTTGTCTAACAAATGAGCAATTTGGATACTCACTATGGTTGTAGTCTGATTTGTGTGCACGTGTGTGTGAAGAAATTCTGCTGTGACAAAATAGTCTACATTAAATTTTCAAATTTTCCTGACTGGTGCTTTTTTATGAGTTAAGAATACTATAGTGCATTCTCAATTTGGTAATGTTGATGTATAATGTATTGTTTCAGTATAGCTATAATATCATTGCATAATAAATACAATTTTTTATAATTCAATAATAAAAAACCCACACTCCATTATGCTTTAAAAGTATAACTTTTAAAATCTAATTTTATCTTGTTTTCTTGTTTTGACATGATCGGTATACACTGGTAATTTATAAAAGTCCTGTTGTGGTATAGCAATATGCATGACACTTGAAATGCTGTTGAGTTATAATTACATCACTGTGATTTGCAATACATTGAGCAGGAATGTGAAGTGGTGAGAATGTCACATATGGTCTCTGCTGTAACTATTTAAGTTTTTCAGTATAGCACAAAAGCATTGAGATATAATACATAAACAAAGGAGTGTGGCTGTGTGCCAATAGTATTTTATTTTAAGATACTAAAATTTGAATTTTATATATATTTCATGTGTCACAAAATACTATTCTTCTGAATTAATTTCAACCATTTAAAAATGTTAAAAATATTCTGAACTCATGGATGTACAAAAAGAGGTGGAGGGTCAGATCTAATCCAGGGCTTAGAGTTTGCAATCTTTATTTAGACTAAAAGCTTCATATTGCTGCCATTTCTGCTTCCATCCGTCAAAAAGAAGAAGAAGGAGAGGAGAAAGGAGAGAAGGGAGAAAAGGAGACATTTAATTTCCAAATGTCTAGGCTGCTCAACCTTATTCATCTCCACATTGTGAGGAGTAGGAGGGGAAGAAGGAGGAAGAGAAGGGGGGAAAGAAGAAGAAAGGGGAGAAGATGAGGGATTTATGGTACAGCTCGCTAAAGCCTGCTACGTGTGGTCAAAGTTAGTTCATTTTCTATCTCTAGAATCACACTAAGGCCTCTTCATGACTCTAGTTTTACACTGAGAATATGCAAGAAGAAATCGTTTATAGTGCCAATGTCAGGTTTAGGATTAATAATGTTTTAGGATTTTTGATAATAAGAATATTTACTGACTTGGCCGGGCGCGGTGGCTCACGCCTGTAATCCTAGCTCTCTGGGAGGCCGAGGTGGGCGGATCGTTCTGAGCTCAGGAGTTCGAGACCAGCCTGAGCAAGAGCGAGACCTCATCTCTACCAAAAATAGAAAGAAATTA
>CAUYSK010021006.1:0-10851 GCA_963575035.1 Avahi laniger
GAATCTTCAGAGAACTGAAGTGGCAGAAGGGAATTCTGTAAATGGAATTT
The DNA here is from genome assembly GCA_963575035.1 of Avahi laniger. Lineage (NCBI taxonomy): Eukaryota > Metazoa > Chordata > Mammalia > Primates > Indriidae > Avahi > Avahi laniger. The sequence continues at coordinate 51 of CAUYSK010021006.1, forward strand.
TCGGGAAAGGCCACATCAATATGATTGGATTTACCTCTCTCTAAGCTATTCTCCACCCTGTGGCTACAGTTATCTTTTAAAAAAGTCAAAATCACATTAAGCACTATTTTGTGTAAAATCCCTTCAGGGATGTTTACAGCTCTTAAAATTCTGACTCCTCTCACATCCTACAAAGCCCTGCGTAGTTAGGGCATAATTTTGGGTCCTGCCTAAATCCTCTGCCTACATCCCTCCTGTTACTATGGTCCAGAAATTACCTTATTCATTTATCTTTTTAATTTCTACTCCTCTGTCTGGATCATAGGCTCCATCAGAACAGAAGTCTTTTTTTTTTTTGAGACAGAGTCTCACTGTGTTGCCCAGGCTAGAGTGTCGTGGCGTCACCCTAGCTCACAGCAACCTCAAACTCCTGGGCTCAAGCGATCCTTCTGCCTCAGCCTCCCGAGTAGCTGGGACTACAGGCATGTGCCATTATGCCCGGCTAATTTTTTCTATATATTTTTTAGTTGTCCAATTAATTTCTTTCTAATTTTAGTAGAGACGGGGTCTCGCTCTTGCTCAGGCTGGTTTTGAACTCCTGAGCTCAAACGATCCGTCCGCCTCGACCTCCCGGAGAACTAGGATTACAGGCGTGAGCCACCGTGCCCGGCCCAGAACAGAAGTCTTGGCAGACTTGTTAACTGCAAAATCCCATCGATGCTTGGCAAATTTGAGGCCTTAATTAGCATTTGCCTAGTAAACAAATGAATGAATACGCTATAAATTTCCTACTTCAAGGCCTTTGAATATGCTATTCTTCAACTTTAATCGTGGTCAACTCACTTTCATTTTTCATGCTTCAGCTCAAAAATCACCTCCTTAGAGTAGCTTTCCACCCATCTTATATTTTTTTTATAGCTTTAACCATAATCTCTTTATAATCTTGATTGTCTAATCAATAATTTATCTTTTGTTTGCCTCCCCACTAGGTAAAGTCCACAAGGGAAAACATTCTTTCTCTCTTGTACCTCACTCTATCGCCTGTTCCCCACAGAGTACGTGCCACATAGGAGGCAGTCACTATAGTACAGTCACATAAAAAATAATGTGACTTAAATGCAACTATATACATTGAAAAAGAATTTGGGGAAAGAGTCTACTTGCCATTTCACTTAATGAAACATGGCCCAGAGCAACTGAGGCACAGGGATCAGGTTCCCTCGGTTCTGTGTCTCTCCCCACACCTCTCATCACATATGTATCCCCATTCCCAAAAGAGACTTCTAGTACTTTTGTATTCACGTTTTCTGATATTGAGGAATATCTCACCGCTGGACACGTCATATTTTATGAATGATTTAAGGAATTTTTCAAGGTGCTTTTTTTTTTTTTCTGCCTTACTCTCTAACTTTAGAATTCAATCCAAGCATAAGATGCAACTCCATAAAAAATATTTGTTTAATACAGAATGAAAGTTGGAGTTTTTCAGAAGAACATAGAGAATAACTGATGTATAGTTTTACATAAGGGTTTAATAAATTGGTACATGTGTAAGATTTTTCCATTCACAAAGAAAATATGGTTATTTTTTTACATAAAATTAAAATTGTATAATTAAGCCAATAGGATTTAAGGAAGATAAAAACATCGAATACTCTGTTAGGAACGTCTTTTCTTGACCTTACCATGTATGAGATACACTGAGCTTTAGACTAGAGCAAGAGAGTCTTGGTGCTAAATTAGATTAACTAATATTTATATAGCACTCTACAAGTTATAAAGCACTTTCACATATCATATCATATTCGATATTTGATACTTAACCTTGAGAAAGAGGGTTGTTGGAGAATCTGAGGTACTGTGTCCATAGGGTTTGTCCATGGTCACAGACTTAGCAAACTGAGGCGTCGGTATGAAATACAGGCATTGGTGTTCATGGTACATATTTCCATTTGACCCCACCCAGGAGATCCTGATATCAAACGTAATAGGGAGACATATTGTTATTTGTTGAACTTTGAAGAACTGGAAATAATTGCTGAACTGAGAGCTATAACTAACAAAGAGAAAAGCACTTCTTAGTACTGAGAGAGCCAAGTGTCTCTTTAGTGTGAAGGCAAGGCCGTCTGGGACGTCACAGGAGGAATAAGAGCTAAAGTCAGAGTTTCCCATATGGTTACGTATGACTTTTATTCTCCAAGCGGTGAGATGTAGCCGGATACTGTATCTGTAATAATCCTGACCCCTCCTGTCAAGGTATAAACATTGAATATACAGAAAACAGATCTTTATATAGTCTCAGATAATTGATAATGAGAGTAAAAGGTAGTTTAAATGGAAGGATTTACCAAATGTAATTTTCATCATACCTATCTTCCACATCTATTGTCAAGTAGGAATTATTATATTCAAGAAGATACTGGGGAGAGCCATGTGTGTGGGTGCATGTGTTACATGAGAACGCCAAATAATTTGGAACTTTGCAGCTGTGGGTAGTCAGCAGGCAGGGAGGCAGGGACTGTTACATTTGGAGGTCAAGGCAGACCTCCTTCCTCACCCCCTCAGGGCTTTGGTCGTAGCAGCCAACACAACTACCAGCCAGCTGTCTGCTCCAGACAGTCAGGTAATTAATTTTTATTATACAGGTATGAAATTATTTTCTGGTGATTACATAAATGTTAATCATTTGGAAGAGAAAATATTAAAAACATTAAAAATAGGATATTTTATCACAAATAAAATAAGACAAGATTTAGTACAATGATTTGTATATAATTTATAATATCTTGTGAGAATCTCTGACCTCTTTTTCGCAGCATGATTTTAGACATCTCTTTTTGAGAGAAACTAAGACATTTATGAAAAGAGTAAGAGGTAACAGGATAGCAGTAGAACAAAGATATTTTTTATAGAAAACAAGCACATACAAAATATTGTGTGTCATTGGCTAATAAATAGTACACAAGCCCTCAAACTACTCCTGTTCATAGTGTGTTCTTAAGACGAATAATCCCTTTTCTTGAACAATAGCTCCATCAAGGAAACACCATATTCAAATCAAGGATCATTGTCACCTGATCTACCGTCAGTCACATCAAACATGAAGGAGAATGTTCAGAACATAACAGTATCCAGCCTTTATTTGATGTCCTTTGAGCACTAAGAATATCATTCCATCAGTCAGCGTGGAAGGAGAATTCAAACTCTTTCTCCCTTCTCATTTGGCTCATTTAGAGACCACCAGAAAAGTCAACTAAGAACCTAATACAAAAAACTAGCAGATCACTCTGCTCCTGGGATAATTATTCTCAGTACATTAATTACAGACAGGGGCCAGAGGAGTGTGCTAAGTTGTTTTGACTTATAAATGTTAGCTTTTAAACAGTAACTTATGTTTAGAAAGTATGGCATAGGTTTATAAAATCCTCATATCTATTCCTGATAATATTGAATAGCAAGTACATTTTACCATTAAGTTTAGAATTTAGTTTCAATTATATTCAACCCAAATTCAATTAGGGCTATATAGTATTATGGTACATACTATGCTTGATCCTAGAAATATAGCAATAATGTTCACTCAGTCTAAATAAAAAAGTGACAGTATCTTTGTGAGAATAAATGAGACAATGGGTATTACATATTTTTTCCTGTGTTTGATACAAGATACATACTTAATAAATGAGAGTTGTGTCTACCATTAATACTAACAAGCTATGTTCTCTGTCTATATTATGCAGGTGTTCATAGTGCACTTTAAATTATACAAAAAATGTTTGGCATTTACAACTGTAGGAAAAGAGTATTAATTTAACATGACCAAAGCACTATGTTATATGCAAGTTTCATTTTTATTTTCTTGGAATAAAAATGAGGAAAGCTGAGGCATTTATGTTCTGCTATGCCATGTCTGCTACCCAGATAAGTGAGAAAGAACCATCATGAAATATTAAAGCGCAAGCCTACAGACTCTTCCATGAGAATGCCAGATGTCACATTCCTATTTAATTTTAATCAATTTCAAATGTTTTTATATTTCACTAGATAATATCGTGTGTTAATGTCTCTAATTTGTGACGCTAAATCTTTGGCTATAGCCTATTTCTAATATAGATGCACCAAGCAGGACCATCTGCTTATTTTGAGCCTTAAAAATATTTTCAGTATGTGGATTTGCTGAATGTAATTCAATTCACACATGAAACTTAATTCCTGGCATTATTTTAGTTCATTGATTATGTGTCAATTGAACCATGTTGATATTATTCAGTTTATTATGGAAAATGTAAAAATGGTATAATTTTTCAAATGTGAGCAAATATCTTAGTCTGTTCTCAGAGTATAAATTGGAACTGTCAACAATTAGCTAATGTATAAATTAGTATTCAATATTAGATTTCTTATTAAGATCCTACCTCAAGGAAGAGTATAAAAATAAATGCAATACAGTTTTTTTCCAGCTTTATAACCAATGGTTTACCATATTGGAAGGTGGAGTGCATTCAATAATTGTCAAATTTTTTATATAGCAAAATATTCAAAATATCATCCTTAGTATAACATTAGGAGAACATTTTTCGGAATTTAATGCCTTTTCTGGGTAATTGACAGGACTTTATCTAACTTCAATTGCTAGTGATGCTATGAAGAATTTCTAGGATGGGATCCATAAATGACTGCTAAGGCTGTCACCAAATTGCACAGGAAGATAAATGAAACAAAAAAAAAATGGAAACAACAAAGTTTCAACTGAAGGGTGTGCCCCTACAGGTACATTTAAATGTCAAATAATATATGCCTCTGCTTAGGATTCTGATTTGTCTTCTATACAAATTCTCTCCCAATTCCTTCATAGATGCTACCTGTAATATAGACATGATTCCAGGGCAGACTATTTTGCACATGAGTAGTTAGGAGACAATATAAAGGTTGGTAAAATGGAGAGAGTTGGTAGGGACCTTCTAAGCTGCAATTTTTAATGAGCTCTGCTAAGAACTCCAATGAACTTATTTATAAATCTGCCACAAAATTACCAAAGTAGTATTTCTTTCATTTATATTTATATAAAATTGGGAAATATGTCTCAAAAACATGTAGAACTTATTTGCACACAGAAATATATAATCAATCCCATTAGATTAACTACAAAATTGTATCAAATTTGTTTTAATAATGAAAGGTTTAAAAATAATAGTGCTTCTAGATGAAGCTATTATTTTAAAGTCCTGATTAATGAGACATATGGCAAGAAAAATTACTATTATGGTGAATGCTGATTCAGAACCTTATTTTTATTAAGTATTTTATAGTGAAGGCTGCGACTATTTTTCTATTTATAGTGGCAGCTCTGGTTAATTACCTTATAATGTATTGTGACATTAATGCACTAGTAAACTATTGGAATTTACATCCTTATTCAGTAATAAAATCTGTAAATTGAAGAATGCACATAAAGTCATCATAGGCATAAATTATGTGACCAAATGCTATGTATGATTACATTAAATTTAAAGAACAGAATCTCTCAAGTTTACTCATTAATGGGTAAGTGCCACTGAATTTATATAGTATATAGCAGTTGCTCTGTAACTGTAAAGAATATCATTTTATTCAAAGGTATTTTGTAACTTCCTACTACATTTTTCTTATGATTGCTAAGAGCATGTTGGACATAATTCAAATATATAATACCAAAAGAGAAAACACTATGACTATGATAAACAAATGTATGAATATTACAAAATACATTTTAATGAAAAAATCAGAGTGAAAATGAAAGAAATCAAGGGAATTAAAAGGAAGTAGGATGATGACACATGGATTAAAACCAAAATGATTCATAGGTGAAAGGAAAAATGAATGAGAATGAGAATATGATCATGTATATATATTTTACAAGCAATTTTCAAAATAGAGTTTTAAAACATAATTCCAAAGTTACCAATAATTACTTCATTGTCTCAAACACTCAAAGCACAATCACTATTTTCAAAAGAAATTACCAAGTAATCCAAGATATTTCAGACGACAAAAGAATAAAATGGCAAAGTATCTGAAGCAGTCTTCTGTATTATTGTTAGGTTGAGTTCATGTTTTCTATAGAAAAATTTCCTGGGCTAATATTAATAATTATATTAATATATTTTAAATGGTTTTGTTTCATATTGCTAGATTGATGAATAACAGAAAATTAAGTATGATTTTCCTATAAGAAATAGTCAAGTCTGTAAAATACAGAAGGAATTAATACATAAAAAGCAATAATTCCTGAAACATTATCATGTATGTAGATGGGTGAAATCGGTCCAGAAAGAGAAAGAAAAAGATATAGACAGCCACAGGTCGACGGAGTAAGGGAAACACCTAGAGATATCTCTTGTATTTTTAATATGTATAAAATTATAGTAGAAAAATAGAAAAATAAAGGCTAAGATGGTTAGTGTTACTTTACAGACAATTCAAAGTATATTGCTACATAATCTCACAAAAACATTATTGGAGGTAGAATTCCAATTATCCACAGGACCTCATTTATCATATAACTTCAAATTAAAATCTATGACATACAAGAGAAATTCTCTACTCCTTCTCCTTTTCCTGCTCTTTCTCCCCTCTTTCTCTGTCAACGGATAAACAGAGATAGATATATGTATAGTCTGCATGTATAATTTGACTGCATGTAAATATCAACAATAGCAGACAGTATATTTAAAAATCATAAATGAAGATGAAGAGTGACAGTTGAAAGGAAATTGCAAACTAATGATATTACAGCAACTCTATTCCATTGCCAAATATTTGTCTTTAAGTGAAATATTAGATAGTCTTAAGAAAGATGCACAAGAATTTCTTGCAATGTTATTTTGGTAATTTGTACAAACCTCTTTATTCATCTAATTAAATGTTCTTGTTTTAAAAATTGCAGGGCTGTGTCACATGAGTTAGTGTTTACATCTGCAATTGCATTAATCGAAGAACAATTTAGGAGAGTCTTCGGGTCAATGTATTTAGAAGAATGATACAAGAAGTGGAATCTATCAGGACAATCATTGTAAGGGAGAGAACACAGTTTGAGGTAGATATCAAGCAGAAATGACTGTTGGATTATACTCATTCACTCTTTCCTGGTTTAATACCATCACTAGGAAAGTGATGCCATTTAAAAGTCAAGCTTTTAATAAGATCTACCTACTTCCCAACTCTTCAGTGTCTGGTACATATCAGATGTTTTCCAGGAGCCTGAGATGTATTATCTCACTTAATCATCCCAGTAAACCTGCTGGAGTGGCATTATTATCCTCGTTCTACAGATGATAGACAGAAACTGCCTAAGGTCATGCAGGTCTGTCTGGTTCCAAAGCCCATTTTCCTCCCATATGTCATAGCAGTAAAGCTAAAAGTACACAGTACTGTCTTCATTTTATCCAGGGCCTCCCAGATGCTAGATTCTATTCTACATTCTCTAAGCCTCATAAAGACACTAAGAAGTTCATATTTCTGATCTTCTTTGTATAGTAGTTGAGGGCACTAAAGATAAGAAAGGTCTAGAACTCCCTACTTTATTAGCTTTTAAACTCCTCTATTTTATCAGTCACTTTTTTGTCTTATTTCATTCTAAATTTATTTTACTTTTATATGCCTACCTGTGGTAGTTTTCAAATGGCCCAAATTCCTCTCCTTCCTGTATCTGTGGTCTTTAGGATTGTGGCTCCTCCATCAAGAGACAAAATCTATTTCTGCTCTTTTAAGTTGGGTTGGCTCTGGGACTTGCTTTGGCTAATGGGACGTTAGCAAACACAGCACAAGCAGTAGCTTGAAAAGCACATGAACTTCAGCACTTGCCTTCCTATTGCTGGAAACTCTTCTGCCACAGTGGGAATGAACCTGGACTAGCCGGCTGAACGATGAGAGAGAAATGCGGCCACCATCCCCGATGACATCAAGGCAATTGTCAAAAATGTGAGTCCCCTCCCCTGCTAACCCAACCAGCCTAATAACTACTAAACATCTAGCCCTAACTAAGTCAGGATACATTTGTCTGGACCACCTCTCTGAACTATAATAAATGTTTCCTATTTTAAATCACTAAGTGTTGGAATAGATTGCTATACCATTCTATTGATGACCTTAAAGTACCTTTCTTAAATTATACTGAGATCAGGTCTGAAAAAAATTCTATTAAAGTCACTAAGTTACACACACAGGCCTCCATTGATGGTAGGAACAACATTCTACTAAAACTTATTATGTTTAAAACAATGCATCAATTTGCAATTCACATCTATTCCTCATGATGAGGGATTATGTCATAAGTATCTGTCTCCATCCATTTGTGCTGCTATAACAAAATAACTGAGACTGGGTAATCTATAAAGAACAGAAATTCATTTTCTCACAATGTCAGAGGCTGAAAAATCCAAGAACAGGGCAGGGCAGACTCAGTGTCTAATGGCTGCTCTCTGCCTCCAAGATGGCGCCTCTCTTGCTGTGTCCTCATGAGCAGAAGGGCAACAAAGAGCCTAACTAGTTACCTCCAGAACCTTTTATAATCCATTCATGAGGGCAGAGCCCTCAAGGCCTAATCACCTTCTAAAGGCCCCATCTCTTAATACTGTTTCATTGAGGATGAATGAAGTTTCCACGTGAATTTCAGAGGGGATACAAATATTCAAACCACAGCAGCATTTGTCAATCAATTTAGAAACTTCAGGGGCATTTCTATTCCTTTCCCCATATCTATTGGTTCAGTCAAATGTTATCCTTCTCCAGAATATTTCTCAGACCCTCACATTGCCACTGACACACTCCTAATTTCCCCGCCATCTTTTATCTGAACCACCGAAGCTGCCTCCTCCTGACAATCTCTTCCCTAATCAGCTCATCACCTACGCTAACATCAGAAATATTTTTGTCATATCTAGAACTGATAATGTTATGCCGTAACACCCCACTGATGTGGGGGAAAAAAACAATTAAAAATATTTCATGGCTTTTCCCCAGGGTAAAATATGAACTCTCTGGAATGGGATACAGAATCCTTCACAATCTGCCTCTTTACATCATTCCAGTCTTTTCCTCTAGAACTGCGCCTATTTTACTGTTCTCCGAGCACAGTTCCTTAAAAATATCACACACTTTCACATGTTCATGTTTTGGCTCATTCTGCTTCCTCTTCAGGAGATTCCTTTACTGTGCCTGTTCCCTTTTCCTTTTGAAAAACACAAACACATCCTTCGGAATCTAGGCTGTCGCCTTCACCGTCAGTCACTTAGAAACCACTGAATGAGTTTCTACTAAGTGCCAAGCATAGATTAATGGCTCAGGATGAAATATGACACTTTGTACCCTTAAGGATCATACAGACCAGACAGAGAGGCATGTGTACTGCAAACCAAAATGCAATGTCTTAGGTGTGATAACCGAGGCAAGCATGGGGCCATTTGGAGAACCATGGCATGCACATGACTCCCCTCTAACACACAGCAAGGGAAGACTTAAGAGAAGAACTGAGGATGAAGCAGAGTCTTGAAACATCGCTAGAGACATATTGGGTAGACGAGAAGAGACTCATGGGAGAGGAAATAGCCTACACAGAAAACATGTTCATAAAAGTCAGACCTAATGACTCTTACTTTATCAAGGAATTAATACCGTCGAAAATATAAGAAAATATACTGCATAAATAAGTTACAACCAAAAGTTAACCTTGGAATATTTGGTATTTATAAAATTAAAACACATGTCTATATAAGATCAGCTTTGAACATCTTGAAAATCATTGATAAATATTTTTTAAAAAGCAAAAAGATTGATTTTGCATTTAGATTATGAGATAGTAAATGTTACCTTTCAATTTTTATTGTATATCACGATTTTTTAACAATCTTTAGGCCAGGCATAGTGGCTCACGCCTGTACGCCTAGCACTTTGGGAGCTGAGGTGGGAGCATTGCTTAAGGCCAAGAGTTCGAGAGCAGCCTGGGCAACATTGTGAGACTCTGTCTCTAATTAAAAAGAAATTTTTTTTAATTAGCCAGGCGTGGATGTGTGTGGCTGTACTCCCAGCTACTTGGGATGCTGGGGTGGGAGGATCACTCAAGTCTAGGAGTTCAAGGTTGCAGTGAGCTATGATTGCGCCACTGCACTCCAGCCTGGGCAACACAGTAAGACTCTGTCTCTAAAATAAATAAAAATTAAAAAAAAAACAAACACATTTAACTAAAGAACGGGGGCATCAATTTAAAACTACATACTTTTAATTTATGTATTTTTAAAATAAAATGATCATATTAATACAAAATGACTTTAAAAAGAATAAAATATCACTTTGCAAGGAAATAAAATCTCTCAATATGACTTAGATTAAGATATCTTAATGTTAAAAATAGGATAGCAGAAGAAGGAAGTCCCAAGAAAAAAGTAATCATTATCTGGTAATTTCTACATCTAAATTGGCATTCAACTAGTCTTCCACTAGTTGAATCACTATAAATCCCTATTTCTTTTTTTTTTTTTTTTGAGACAGAGTCTCACTCTGTTGCCCTGGCTAGAGTGAGTGCCATGGCGTCAGCCTACCTCACAGCAACTTCAGACTCCTAGGCTCAAGCGATCCTCCTGCCTCAGCCTCCTGAGTAGCTGGGACCACAGGCATGCGCCACCATGCTCGGCTAATTTTTTCTATGTATTTTTAGTTGTCCAGATCATTTCTTTCTATTTTTTTTAGTAGAGACGGGGTCTCGCTCTTGCTCAGGCTGGTCTTGATCTCCTGACCTTGAGCGACCCACCTGCCTCGGCCTCCCAGAGTGCTGGGATTACAGGCGTGA